>CM053792.1:25897264-26107264 GCA_028749045.1 Cupressus sempervirens | reverse complement strand
TTTATTCATTTTGTTGATTATTATAGTATTTAATATTATATCATTAATCATATTATTTAGATAGAATTTGTTAGAGTAAAGGGTTAATTTAATTTAATTTATTAAATTACCTTTACTCGCTTCTTAAGATATCACTTTATGTACATGCATTTCCATTTAATAACCAAACATTAATTATTAAATGTCATTTACCTCTTAGGATTTCCCTTTTAGGTTTTTACAGTCTCCTTCTATAAGGATTGATCAATTGTATAAAAAAAAATTATTTCAGTCTGATAATATAATTTTTCATATTTTTAGGGAAAACCCCTTGCCTCTTCTTTATCTTTTCTTTTCTGTGATAGATTCTTGTATGTAGGTGTTCTTTAGATGTTGTTAATTTGTATTGCCCAAATCCTTCATGGTATCAGAGTCAGATCTGTTGTAGCTTGTTCAATTTTTGAAGAAAGTAGGAATGAGGGTTTGTTGGATTAGATCAAGTTTTTTTTTTGATATTTTTTGTGCAAATATGGGTTCTCTAAAAATTGGAGCTCTTTGAGTCCAAACAGACATCATAGTTGGATTCAAAAGATGTCAAAACTCCTATTTTCATATGAAATTTGTCAATTTTGGACACTGGACAAATTTGAGGCAAAATATTATTGCCTACTAGAGTCATATGGCCCTCAACACACATTCCAAGGTAGATTTTTTTTTTTTAAAGAAAAAATTTGACTGCGCAACCAGCGCACTATCCCCGCCTGCCTCCACTCGTGTGTCACCCTCGCACCACTAGGCCACTATCATTGCCATCCACATTTGGCCTAGCCTCCACCGCCCAGCTCAGGGTCACATGGGGGGCCAAGAGCTTAATCTTTAGCCCCAATTTCATTTTTTGGGGGTTTGCAAATTATTTTTTTGCTTTCTGGAGGCTCTCTCAATTTTTTGGCTCTAACTTGAGCATATCATATCACTTTTGGGAAAACAGAATATCATCGGAAAGCTAATTCCAAGACGAACATGATGGAAAAGGTACTTTTTGAATTTTTTTCCAAATTGGTACTTTTTTTGTTTGAAGTTAGATGATGCTTTCTATCTTTTGGAGGGCATAACTTGATCGTTTTAGCTCTATTTTCTAATCCGAAAGAAGTGTCAGAAAGCTCTTCTCGAGCACTATCTAGATTCTCTTTTATTTTTAGTAGTATTTTTCAAAGGTACATGTGATTCTCAAACTAAATCTTTTTTCTCTTTTCTTGTGTAGGCTTTCCTTCTAGCAATTAGGGTTCAATTTTTTGCATTGTAGGGCGTGTTTGTATTATTGTTTTTGTACTAGAAATTTTTCAAAAAAAATCCAATACCTACTAAAATAATGGGTGAGACCTCTTCTTGTCTAGAACTTCTTACCCTTTATAACTATCACACATAGAAGTTGTTGGCAATATGGTCAGTTAGATGTATTGATTGTTGTCACTTATGGCAACATATATTTAAGTTTTAGACAGTTTGCAGAAGCATAGAGAGAAGATGTAATGTGTACGGATGACTCATTGAGAGTTAGCTCATGTGCAGTTGAGGAAAGCTTTATGACAGTTTCATGATGACGGATACCAGTGCATAAGTGTATAAAGATAGTACTGCATGAGATATGATTGAAATACTAGTACAGGTATTTATCAGAGCATAGTAGAGAATAGTATTTTACAACTTGAGGAATTATTTTGGTAACAAAATAATTACTAATTCATGATGAGCCAACTATGTGGATATTATTCCATAAGTTATTTCATATTATGCCAAGCATGTGAAAGCACAAAGGCTGACTAAGTAGTGAATTATGAATATGTGAGGTATAGTAAAGATTTTATCTTATGAAGATAAGGGTACAGTGGATGATGAACTATGTGACATATATATATGATCTATGCAAGGTTTTTGATTGATGATATGTGAACTACATCTGATGTATGATTAGAGTAAGTGTGAAATACATCAAACAAAAATTATTGTATGTATATCTATTCCTATGAAGATCTAATTGTATGATTACATGTTAGGGCAGTGAGCTCTTCTTTCATAAATTCTATTTGATCAACCAACTCCTAATAGGGTTGAATCAACTCCTAACAAGGTTGAGGCTTCTTGTTGTGATGTGGAGCCTAATCAAACTTAGAGGTTTATTCAGCCCAGTTTTATCCCCATATTATTATTTCTATGGTAGTTTTCTATTATTCTACCCTTAATTTTGTAAGTGACAAAAAGCTTGTATAAAAAGGCTTAGGGTCAGGGATTTTCATAATGTGTGATGTGAAAATTGGTTTTTGTGGTAGTATTGAGCTAAAAGTGATTGCAGATTGTAATCAAGTTGTAATCATAGGATAATAATAATATTGGACTTGTTGTTGGTGGATGTAGTCTAGGGATTGGGTGAACCACATTAAATCTTGGTGTCTTGTGTTCTCTTATGTGCGATCTATTATTTTCTAATATTGGTTATATTTGCATGTAACTTTTATTTCTATCTGAGGTTAATCCTAACAAGTGGTATCAGAGCTAGACTATTTTCCTTTTTTTTTAGCCAGATCGTCATCATTTTATTTTTTAGCGATCCTCTGCAGGAAGGTCTCACAGTTGAGTGGGAGTCTAATGGTTGAGTGGGAGCGATGGTAGACAAGGGTAGGCTAAGATTTGACAAGTTTAATGGGTAGAACTTTTAGTTATGGAAGATGCAAATGGAGGACTATCTCTATCAGAAGAATTTATGGAAGCCGTTGGAAGGAAAAACCAAAAACCATGAAACTATCAAAAATGAGGAATGGGAGATTTTAGACAGAAAGGCACTTGGAAGAATTTGGGTATGCTTGGTACTGTCAATGACATTTAACATTACAAAATCAAAGAGAACAGAAGAGTTGATGGAAACTATAGTGAAATTGTATGAAAAAACCCTCTGCTTCAAATAAGGTATTTCTCATGAAGTGTTTAGTTAATATGAAGATGACAGAAGGTGGATCTGTTGTAAATCAAGTAAATGAGTTTAAGACTATGACTAGTCAATTATCTTCTATGGGTATCAATTTTGATGAAAAAATTAGGGCTCTCTTGATTTTGGGTTCTTTTTCTGAAATATGGAATGGCTTGGTAATGGCTATGAGTAATTCTATTTCTGGATCTAATACCTTAAAATATGATGATGTGATCAATGTTATTTTGAGTGAGGAAACTCCTAGGAAAACTTCAAGTGGATCTACATCAAGAAGTGATTTGAACACACAAATAGGGGTAGAATGACTAAGAGAGGAAATAATTCTAAGAATTATGGGAAATTAGGAGGAAAGTCAAAGGGGAAGAGCTCTCAATCCAGAGGACTGAGAGATTGTTGGTACTCTAGTAAAACAGGGCATAAAAAGAAATATTGTTGGACTCAAAAGAACAATGAAGGAGATAAATCAGAAGGGGACAAGGAGGAAAATATGGTAAGTAACAAATCCAAAGAGGATACTTTGCTTATGTCTTTAGAAAGTGTTGATGATTCATGGGTTTTAGATTTTGGTGCTTCATTTCATGCTACACCTCGTAGAGGCTTTTTTTTTTATTATGTCCGAGGTGATTTTGGGCTTGTTTATTTGGAGGATAATGAGCCCTATTAGATTGTTGCTAAGGGAAAAGTTAAGATTAAGTCACAGAATGGGAATCATTGGCTACTACATAAGGTAAGACATGTTCCAAGGCTGACTAGGAATTTAATTTTAGCAAGGCAACTCAATGATGAGGGTTGTCTAGTCACTTTTAATGATAAAAATTGGAAGGTTTCAAAAGTTTCCCTTGTAGTAGGAAAAGGTGTGAAAGTAGGCACCTTATATCTTTGTATAGGTCATATTGTTCTTTATACTTTCATTGTTCCTTGAAAAATAAATGTTCAGGAATAATTGCTACAGTTGAGTAGGGAGAACCAATAGTTGTTGTAGATTTTGATACAGTGTTGTGGCATAGCAGACTTGGGCACATGAGTGAGAAAGGTATGAAAGTAATTCATTCAAAGAAAGTTTTACGAAGTCTAAAATGTGTTAAATATGGATTTCTATGAAAGTTGTGTGTATGGAAAACAAAAGAGAATGAGTTTTGTGAAGACTAGGAAGGAAAAGAAAAGTGAGATATTAGAGCTTGTGCATATAGATGTATGGAGACCAGCTTAGGTATCTTCCATTGATGGCTCTCATTATTATGTTACATTTATTGATGATGCAACTAGAAAAGTATGGGTTTATTTCCTTAGAGATAAATCTGATATATTTCAAACTTTGAATAAATGGAAATGCTTGGTTGAAAATGAGACTGGTAAGAAATTAAAATGTCTTAGATCCAATAATGATGGTGAGTATTGCAGTCATCAATTTGAAGATTATTGCTCCACTAATGGTATTCATAGATAGAAAATTGTTCCAAGGACTCCATTGGAAAATGGATTGGTTGAACACATGAACAAAACTATAATGGAGCGTGCAAGAAGCATGAGGTTTCATGTAGGGTTGCCCTTAAACATGTGGGTGGAGGCTATCAATATTATTGTATATTTGATTAATAGAGGTCCCTCTACTCCTTTGGGTTGTGGTATTCTAGAGGAAGCATGGACTGGTAAGAAGGTGAGTTATTCTTTTCTCAAAGCCTCAGGTCGTGAAGCATTTGCACATGTTGATTCTGAAAATAGAACCAAGCTAGAAGCTAAGTCAGTAAAATGTGTATTTTTTGGATATGGAATTAATTAATTTGGTTATAGGCTTTAGGATTTTGAAAATCATAAAATTGTAAGAAGTAGGGATGCCATATTCAATGAGAAAGTGTTGTACAAAGATCTTTTGCAACAACATGAGAAGAAAGAAGATGATTATGTAGTGTTCGATGATACTCCAAAAGTTGATGTTCCAATAATTTCTCATGATCTACGATAATCACAACAAAAAATACCACACACACCTGTGAATGTTAGATGGTCAACAAGGTTAAGTGGACCTCCAAAAATATTTTCTCCTTCCTTTCATTCTATTTTACTTATTGATGCTAGTGAACCTTAATGTTATGATGAAGTTGTGCAGGTGGATACAAAGATTCAATGGGAGTCTGCAATGAAATAAGGAATTGACTCTTTGTTGAAAAATAAGCCATGGGATTTATGCAAGTTGCCTGAAGGTAAAAGGGATTTACAGAATAAATGGGTTTATAGGTTAAAAGAAGAGGATGGAGGTAAGAAAAGATTTAAAGCCAGGTTAGTGGTAAAAAGATTTGCATAGAAAAAAAGGCATTGATTTTGATGCTCTCATGTTGTTAAGATGACTTCTATTTGCATTGTTTTAAGTATTGTGGCTACTAAAGATTTGCATTTGGAGTAGTTTGATCTTAAAATAGCGTTTCTTCGTGGTGATTTGGATGAAGAGATATATATGACATAGCCATAGGGAATTGAGGTCAAAGGTAAGGAGAACTTAGTGTGCAGATTGAAGAAAAGTTTATATGGCTTGAAGAAAGTACCTCGGTAATGGTATCTAAAATTTGACAAGTTTATGCATAAGCATGGATGCAGTAGGTGTCATTCAGATCATTGTGTTGATTTTAAGAGGTTAGATGATAGAAGCTATATTATTTTATGTTTATATGTTGATGATATGTTTGTAGCTAGGTCTAACATGGATCACATTAAGGGGCCGAAACACCAATTAGCACATACATTTGCTATGAAGGATTTGGGGACAACAAAACAAATCCTTGGTATAAAGATTTGCAGAGATAGGAAGAACAAGAAATTGACATTATCTCAGGCTGATTATGTTGTGAAGGTATTGCAACATTTCTCTATGGAATGCTAAAGTTGTCAGCACACCTTTACTTGGTCATTTGAAGTTGACTAAGTAGATGTGTCTCAAGACACAAGACGAGGAGGATAAGATGTCCAAGGTACCTTATGCTTCAGCTGTAGACAGCTTGATGTATGTTATGGTGTGTACTAGGCCAGATATTGCACATGTAATGGAAGTTGTTAGCAGGTATATGAGTTATCCAAGAATTGAGGATTGGAATTCAATTAAATGGATTCTCAAATATTTGAGAGGAACATTTAGTAAGTGTTTACATTTTGGGGGCTTTATTATTGATTTACAAGGATATGTTGACTTGGATTTTCCAAGGGATGCTGATACTAGGCGAAGTACTACAGGTTATGTATTTACTGTTGGTGGGGTAGCCATGAGTTGGGTTTCTAGGTTGCAGGAGGTTAATGCTTTATCCACTATAGAGGAATAGTATATTGCTACTACAAAGGCAGCCAAAGAGATGATATGGCTTCATTTCTTCATGGAAGAGTTGGGACATCTATAGAGGGATAATTATTTTCTCATAGATAGCCAAAGTTCCATTCATCTTGCAAAGAATTCAGCTCTACATTCAAAGACAAAACACATATAGTTGTAGTACCATTTCATTTGGTCAATGTTGGATTATGGATAGTTAAAGCTGGTCATGATACATACAGATGACAATCCCACAGATATGTTTACAAAGGTACTGACAAGGGAGAAGTTGAATTCTTCTTTAGCTTCAGTTGGTCTTCTTGATTGAACAAAATAAAAGAACAGTAGAGTCCAGGGTGATTTTATATTCTAGTGGGAGCTACATGTTTAGTAGTGCTATGATCAGTCTCTAAGTGGGAGGTTATTGTTGTCGAGCCTGATTAGTCTCCAAGTGGGAGATTTTTGTGATGCACAGCCTAATCGGACAAAAAGTTTGCATAAAAAGGCTTAGGGTTAGAGATTTTCATAATGTTGATTCAAAAATTGGTTCTTGTGATGGTATTGAGTTGTAAGGGATTACGGATTGAACTTAGGTTGTAGTCACTAGATAATAATAATATTGAACTTGTTGGTGGATGTGTTAGGAACCTGTGTGTTCCTTCTGTTTATTTTGTTAGAGTAGTGTTGTTGGACGCATATGCTTTGTAAGTCGTCCCGTGAGTATATTTTATTATCCCACATGCATAGGTAGTATTACTTTTCTAGATCGTACCCAGTATATAAGAATAGGTTGAGGCCCTTGATGGGCACGGACGAATTTATTGTATTGAGCTTGCTCAAAGGAGGTTACCCCCTCGAAGTGGCCTGCGATCAGTAGATTCATTCTGAGTTCTTCTATCACTTTGTATTCTGTTATTTCGAGCATTCTCACGATATTGCTATAAGGAGGTTCTTCACATCTGGTATCAGAGCACTCTCTTGGGCTCGCTGGGTGGAAATTACATCAAATTTTTTTTCTCTGTCGTGGCCTTCAGGTTCCTCTCACTTCTAATATCTCTTGTTATTGCAATAACTCTTTTCAGTTGTTCTGTCTGTGAGTGAATTTTTCTAAGTCGACTATTCAAAAAAAAAAAAGAGTAAAAATTTTTCTGTTTTTTAGTCGTAGCTTCCTTGTTTGCTTTCTGTTTCTGCTCATACTTCCGCAGAACGTCTGCAATATCATTTCGCATACTTCCTTCCTTGGCGACCCAACCCCAAATTTTACATATCAAAGCCTTAAATCCCTCATTTATCTAATTTTAGGGTTTGCCCTATCTTTTTCACCTCTCATCCAATCGCCACCAAACTGAGCCACAAGATTCAATTCCTCATTTTGCTCCCTTATCCCTCTTGGACTGTTCGCCTCATTTCGCCTCCCTACCCTTGAAACCCTCATTTTTCTTTTTCCCTTGTCCCCAGATAGTCTCCCACCACCCGTCGAACACCCATTTCCTATATGAGTTTTACCCCAATCCAAGTTTGCCGTAACTAAAAAAAATTTTGTTTCTCATCTTCTACCCATTCCAAAAAAAAAAAAAAAAAAAAAAAAAAAAACCTTGTTTTATGGTTGTTACGCGTACAGGAGAAAAAATCATGGAAGAGGAAATTGCATCCCTCAAAACCAAACTTCAAGATCTGGATGACAAAATTCTGGGTCTTAACTTTCAGCAGTCAGCCATGAGCCGAAACCATTCAGGAGATACTGGGTCCTCTTCTGGCAATTTCCGTGGACCAAAGCTTGATTTTCCACGCTTCGATGGTTCTGATCCGACTGGATGGATCTATAGGGCAGAGCAGTATTTCAGCTTGCATAATACTTTGGATAACCACAAAGTCCCCCTTGCATCTTTTCATTTGGAACAGGAAGCTCTTCAATGGTTCCGTTGGTACATCAAGGCTAATGTAGGCCCAACGTGGAGCGAATTGTGCACCCTCATTTTGGAGCGCTTTGGCCCTAGTTCCTTTGATGATTTCACAGGAGCACTCACTAAACTGCGTCAAACAGGCACTGTAAGAGAATACCAGACAAAGTTTGAAAAATTAGCTAATCACACAGAGGGCTTGTCTGATGAATTCTTCCGTAGTTGTTTTGTCAGTGGTCTGAAGGATGCACTTCGCTCAGAAGTCAAAATGTTTCGACCTACTACAATGATGGAAGCCCTTGGGTTGGCTAAGTTAGCGGAAGACAAGATTAGTGCTCTACAACACTCCAGATCTAATTTTGTTCCATTCAGAAATACAGGTTCTCACAACCCTCCAGTCATACCAGCTCCCAGAACTACTCCGATCAAGCACTTGTCTGAAACAGAGATGCGAGTCATGCGAGACAAAGGGCTTTGTTATAATTGTGATGAGAAATGGTCTCGGGGCCATAGATGTGTTCAGCAAAAGCTCTATCTCTTGGATGTGGATTCTCCACCGGAACTGGAAGAATATGTAGATGCTCAGGAAACAGTGGATGATGAGGTTGAGCCTCACCAGCCTGAACCTCCTTCACCAGAAGCTCCACCAGAGATATCTGTCCATGCTTTGGCAGGAGTCACTACTGCACAAACCATGCGGGTCCAGGGTTTCTTCAAGAAGATCCCTCTTACTATACTCATTGATTCTGGTAGCACTCATAACTTCATTGATCCACGAATAGCCAAACAGGCTTATTGCTTTATCCATCCCTGCTCTAGCTTTGAAGTCATGATTGCCAATGGGGGCACTTTACCTTGTAAAGGGAAATGTCGCAATGTGCGTCTCTCTATTGGAGATTATAACATGTGCTCTAACATGTTTGCCTTACCCTTAGGTGGCTGTGATGTGGTTTTGGGTGCCCAATGGTTACGCACTCTTGGCCCCATTCTCTGGGATTTTGCTGAACTTTGGATGCAGTTTTCAGCCGAGGGGCACCAACACACTTTGAAAGGCTTACAACCAGGGTCTCTCAGCATCATCAGTTCACACCGTATGGAAAAACTTCTTAAGAAGAATTCACATGGTGTCATCGCTCAGCTCCATTCCATTCAGATGCAGCCATCAGCAGTCTCTAGCACTCCTGCCGATCTCCAACACATTTTGGACAAGTATTCTAGTATATTTGCTGAACCTGTGGGATTACCTCCTTCTCGTCCAGAGGACCACCGTATTCAGCTCCTTCCTGGCAGTGTTCCGCCCAACATCAGGCCCTACCGCTACCCATTTCATCAGAAGACCGAAATCGAGATACTTGTCCGTGACTTACTGAAGCAAGGTATTATTCGCCCTAGTACCAGTTCCTTTTCTTCTCCAGTTCTGCTTGTTCGCAAAAAAGATGGGTCATGGTGACTCTGCATTGATTTCCGAGCACTTAATCATCTCACTATAAAGGACAAGTTTCCCATTCCAGTTGTTGATGAACTTCTTGATGAACTTCATGGGGCTCATTTTTTCTCCAAGTTAGATCTTCGTTCTGGGTATCATCAAATTCGGGTTAATGAGGAGGATATACCTAAAACTGCCTTCCGCACACATGATGGTCACTATGAATTTTTAGTCATGCCCTTTGGCCTCACGAATGCTCCTTCAACATTTCAGGCAGTGATGAATAACATATTTCGACCATACCTCCGGAAATTCATTCTGGTCTTCTTTGATGATATCCTCATATATAGCAAAACTTGGGCTGAGCATCTCCATCATCTGGAGCTTGTCTTGCAACTTCTCTCTGATCATCAACTCTGTGCAAAACTATCTAAATGTGTGTTTGGCCAGGAGGAAGTGGAGTATCTCGGGCATATTGTTGCACACCATGGAGTGCGGGTGGATCCTACAAAAATAGATGCCATGAAAACTTGGCCGCATCCTAAAACTCTCAAGAGCCTTCGGGGTTTTTTGGGGTTGACTGGCTACTACCGCAAGTTTTTCAAAGATTACGGAAAAATTGCAGCACCATTGACAGCTCTGTTAAAAAAGGATGCCTTCTCCTGGACCCCTGTTGCTGAGACTGCATTTGAACAACTGAAACAGGCTATGTGCAGTACACCTGTTCTCGCGATGCCAGATTTTTCCAAACCCTTCACTATTGAGAGTGATGCTTGCGGCAATGGATTGGGTGTTGTTCTCCTGCAAGATGACCATCCTATTGCGTTCACTAGCAAAGCCCTCTCTGGTAAGAATCTAGCCCTCTCTACTTATGAAAAAGAAATGATGGCTATTTTGCATGCTGTACAGAAGTGGCGGCCATACCTCTTAGGGAGTCATTTTTGCATCAGAACCGATCACCAAAGTCTGAAATACTTCCTGGAACAACGGGTATCCTCTCCTACACAACAGAAATGGGTCAGCAAACTCATGGGGTATGATTATGAGATCACCTACAAGAAGGGTAAGGAGAATATTGTGGCAGATGCTCTTTCTCGCACATTTGATAATCAAGCTTCCCTTTCCGCTATTTCTATGCCCATTCCCAATTGGTTAGCGTCTGTTCAGCAGGGCTATGACAGTGACTCTTCTTTATCTCAAATCATTCACCAGCTAGCCAATAATCCTTCTGCTATACCACATTACTCTTGGGATGGTGCTTCTCTTCGATACAAGGGTCGGCTAGTGCTTCCTCAAAACCCAGCTCTACATCAGGCTATTTTTTATGAACTCCATGCTTCTCCTTCAGCAGGGCCCTCAGGCTTCCTCAAAACTTATGAGCGAGCAAGGAGAAACTTCTTTTGGAAAGGGATGAAACAGACGATTCAACAGATGGTGGCTGAATGTGATACTTGCCAACGCCACAAGGGTGAAACGACCCTCCTTCCTGGCTTGCTCGAACCATTGCCCATCCCTACACGGATTTGGACTGATATTTCTATGGATTTCATTGAAGGGCTTCCTAAATCCGGTGGCAAGACAGTGATCTTGGTTGTGGTTGATCGTCTCTCAAAATATAGTCATTTTTGTGCCCTCAGCCACCCCTATACTGCCTCCTTTGTTGCACAAATCTTCATGGACCAGATATTTCGTCTTCATGGACTCCCTTCTTCCATTGTCTCTGATCGTGATGCAACTTTTACCAGTCATTTTTGGACTGAACTGTTTCAGAAAACTGGCACCAAACTGAAGATGAGTTCGGGCTATCACCCACAAACTGATGGTCAAACTAAAATTGTCAATAAATGCTTGGAAACTTATCTTCGTTGCTTCACTTCCGAACAGCAACATCAGTGGGCCAAGTGGCTCCCTTTAGCTGAATGGTGGTACAATACCTCTTACCACACTGCCTCTAAAATGACTCCATATGAAGCAGTCTATGGTCAGGCACCTCCAGTGCTCCTTCCCTACACTCCCAACAGCTCACCACTCCAGGCAGTTGACATAGTTCTCCGCAGCAGGGATCAGATTCTTCGTACCTTACAGGATAATCTTCACATGGCCCGTAATCGGATGAAACAGCAAGCAGATCAACACCGTTCTGAGCGCTCATTTCAAGTTGGGGATATGGTTTTTCTTCGTCTACAGCCATACAAACAATCCTCCCTAAAGATGAAAGGGCGTCATAAGCTGGCCCCAAAATTTTATGGGCCTTATAAGGTTCTGCAGAAGATTGGTTCAGTTGCTTATAAACTGGAACTTCCTCCTTCTTCCCGCATTCATCCAGTCTTTCATGTTTCTTGTCTAAAGAAAGTTCTGGGTACCACTGTCAGAGCACAAACTACTCTCCCTGAAATGGATACGGAAGGATCCATTATCCTGGAGCCGGTGGCAATCATTGACCAGCGCACTCGCCAGCTTCGCTCTCGCTCCATCTCTGAGGTCTTGATTCAGTGGCATGGCATGCAACCAGAGGATGCTACCTGGGAACCCCTTCTTCAGATTCAACAACAATTTCCACACCTTAAGCTTTGAGGACAAAGCTTTTTTCTAAGGGAGAGGGGATTTTAGGAACCTGTGTGTTCCTTCTGTTTATTTTGTTAGAGTAGTGTTGTTGGACGCATATGCTTTGTAAGTCGTCCCATGAGTATATTTTATTATCCCACATGCATAGGTAGTATTACTTTTCTAGATCGTACCCAGTATATAAGAATAGGTTGAGGCCCTTGATGGGCACGGACGAATTTATTGTATTGAGCTTGCTCAAAGGAGGTTACCCCCTCAAAGTGGCCTGCGATCAGTAGATTCATTCTGAGTTCTGCTATCACTTTGTATTCTGTTATTTCGAGCATTCTCACGATATTGCTATAAGGAGGTTCTTCACAGGATGTAGCCCAGGGATTGGGTGAACCACATTAGATCTTGGTGTCTTGTGTTCTCTTATGTGTGATCTATTATTTTCTAATGTTGGTTATATTTGTATGCAACTTTCATTTCTGTTTGAGGTTAATCCTAATACTTCTAACAAGGCCTAGTCCTCTAACAAGAAATCAAGAAACTATATGTACTTCATAGACTCCTAACAGGGTCAATATCCTTAATAGGATCATATTGTTTAGTGATTCATCTTGGGGGTATCATCCCCACTGAGGTTTTCCCTTGGCCAGGGCTTCCTAGTTAAAAAATAATGGTGTTATGAGTTCTTTATGTAAATGGTTATATTTATTGTTCTACATTGTTGGTTTACTTTCATATGCAAGTTATAAAGTAATTAACAATATTTAGTTGTGGGAAAAAGTATGTAGAATACTGATTCAAACCCCCCCCCCCCCCCCCCCCATCAGTATTATCTATTTCTAAAAATTGGTATCAGAGCACAGTTACTTATAAGAAGTTTAATATCTTGAGTAAGATCCCTATGGATATGGAACAGTTGAAGAAAAGCCTTGAAGAAGCTCTTGAGGAGATTGACCTTCTTACTGAAGAAGGAGATAACCTGAAATATAGATATGAAGATGAAAAATTCTTCATTAGTAAACTAAAAGACAAGATGGATGATCTAAAATTCTAGCAAGGAGTCAGTTGCACAAACTAGTGACAATGATGAAGTAGGAAATCTTCAAAAAGAAAATAAGATTTTGAAACATGAACTAAAAATCATTGAACTTAAGTTGAATCTTAAGAAAAATGATGACAAGAATGAACTTGAACTGAATACTGAGAATGCAAACCTTACATCCCAGTTAAGTCAAGTTACATCTATACTGGATACTATTAAGATTGAGTGTACATAATTAGAAAAGTGCAATATCCTTGTAAAAGTTGAATTGACACGAGTTAAGCAATAGTTAGAGAAACTTTATTGTAGTAGTGAGAAGATAGATCAACAGATATTTCACCAGAGACCTTCTTATGACAATAAAGGACTTTGATATCTGATTGGGGAGAAATCAGCTAAGAAAGTTGAAATCAAAAGAGAACCAAATCTAGTTATTGAATCCCCTAAGGAATCTAATCTGAGTAAGGTCAAATCAAGAACATCGACTGAAGTATCAAAGGAAGTAGAATTAATTGATTTATTAGAAAAAACATGATGAACCAAAGAAAATAGAGAAAGTTGATAAACCTAAGCAAGATGAATCACCCAAGGAAGTAGGACCTGAGTTCAGAGATAAATACTTCATATGTAATGAAATTAGACATATGAAAAGATATTGCATGGGTAAGTCTTTTAAACCCATTACTAGTTTCCATTGTTATGATTGTCATGGTTATGGACATAAAGTAGTAGAATGTAAGAAACCTAAGTTTGACAATAATAAAGAAAATAGTAGAATGTTTAGGAATACTAACTCTACAAGTAATGAAAGAGGAATATCACAGAATAGGTCTAATGATGGAGGGAAATCTAATGGAGAGAAGAACCATTTTGTGTGTTTTAAGTGTAACAATCTTGGACACATTGCAAGGAATTACAGAGCACCTAAGAATTGGAATGGAACTAATCAGAGAAGAAATGCACTTATATGTCAGTTATGTAATAACTTTAGACACATAGCAAGATATTACAAAATAGACAGAAGGAAATTTAACAGGAATCCTAATAATAGAAGGAACAACAATAGAAATGATAGAAGGAATGATAATGGAAGTGACAACAGTCAAAAGGAAGCAATTAAAGAACATGTTGATGAATTCAAAGAAGCATTTGTCATAGGTAAGGATCCAGAAAGCTTGTATATAGTTTTGGAGGAACTATATTTTGATTCATCTAATAAGACATTGAAGTCATAGATTGTTTATGACTCATCATACCTGAATTAAGAAGTTTCAAAAGAAATAGTGCATCAGTTGGCCAGAATTGTTGTTAGAGAGAGAGTTGGAAGTTGTGCAGATAACAGAAGGATAAGAACATAGAGACAAAGCTATGGTCAAGTGCACAAGTCTAGATATGATCTTAGTAAGCAGGTGTTGGTGTAAATACATATTTACTATTTACACTTAGTTAAGTTTACTTAGGTTAATGCATAATTATATTATTTTGCATTATTTTATTATTTTATTTTATGAGACACTTAGGAGTTTGTGCACCTTTCTGAGTTGTCATATTGACAACATAGAAGTACACAACTCTATTTTAGCACATGGTGTCTACAACACTGGAGTTTCCATCATTCACTAAGTTATCATGTTGACAACACAGTTATTCGCACTCTCTATTTAGCACATGTTGTCTACAACATTGATTTGTGTGTTACACCCTTGTAGGCTTATCCTCTCATCATTGCACTTACTTTCATGCTTAATGGAGGATAATCCATATCTAGTGGACATGTGCATGGTTGTATGACTTATCATGTAGCCGATTCTAAGGCATTCTAGATGTATCTCAGAGATCTTTATATACAAGCACTCCTAGTGTACTCTTAATGCATATTGTATGAATATATCATCAATCTGATCATACTCTCTCTTTCTGATCTACAGTTGTGCTTATGTTTGAGTTCTTAGTTCTTGGGTGAATTTTTCCATAAGAAAAATTCTTACATGGTATCAGAGCTTGGAGATTTTCTCATCACATAGTCATTTGAGACCATTGTTGCTTCAACACCTCAGCTCAAGTCTGGAGTACTGCAAAAATTGGGACCGTCTAGAGCCAAATTTGGCCTCACCATTGTAGCCAGAACATTGATTCGGTGAAGATCAACTATAAACTCAACTACCTTAGGCCAAAGTCAACCATGAGGCAAAAAAATTGCAAATCGGCACCCGGAGGCCCCGATTTGCAACACGGGTATGATCTTTAGATTTGCAGTTTTTAATTCAAATATAGTATTTTTATTTAATCTCTACAATTATTTCAACTTTCTTTTTTCGAAAAAAAAATTCCCTTTGGGCAACCAATAGAGAAAAAAAATTTGCAGAATCGAGCTATCAGATCTTGGCCCTGCAATTTGGGAGGATATTTATTACTCAGTAGATAGAATATTCTTTTATTCTGTGGGCATATCATTTCAAGCCATAATGCAAATTCCACCAAGCTACCTCAAAAATTTGAGCATGAAAAACATTTTTGGCCCCCTCAAAATCCTCCATCGATGGGCTCTTTGTTTTATAACCCGCATGTCTTTTCTTTTAAACACCTTATAAGGTCCCCATGATACATGTGGGATTAACTTTTGGAGTTCCTGGCAGTGATCAAATATTCTGACCACTCTATGGTACTAGCATTTTTAACAGTTCCGATGCAATTTTTTTTTTCTGGCCGCTACTAAAATCCTACCCGCTAGTCTAAACAGTTTTCCAACACCGAAACTTCAACCAGCACTCGTTGTCACAGTCTTCAGGGAACACATGTTCCAGCCCATGCAGAGACTGATAGCACATGCTAGTGAATGACCATCCCCATCAGCAGTCCTTATGTGCCACACGGTGCATTTTAAACTAGTCCATGTAGTGCCCATCGACCAACAGTTGGAAGCCACGCATCCACCTGCCTCCACGTCGCATGGAACAAACTACCAAGTGTTCACCACGTCTAGTCAATGACACGTAGGTGGCCATGTTAGCATTTTGTACCACTGATTTAGCACTATCATACTTGTACATGTAGACAATTTCGTATGCTACCACATCAACATTTTTTGCCACATCATCTGTATGACTAACACGTCAGATTTCTGTATGGCCACGTCAACAAGGTGACTTTTTTTGTTGACATCAACATTTCATGGGAAAAATTTTGACGACTATCTGACCATCAAAATTAGGCATTTTTCAACTGCTATAATAGCAGTTTGACCGTCAAATTTAAGACAGTAGTTTTCCTACCAAACCCCTCTCTAGATTGCTTTTTGATTTGGCAACTTGACTTTGTGAGCCCATAACTCGAACATCTGGACTCCAATTCAAGTGCAATTTTATTTGAAATTGGGTAGAATTTCTTGAACTTTATAGTGGTGGTGTTATTTTCTAGTTTTGTTGCAAGGATTTTTCAAAAATTGTGTTTTTTAGTGACTGTACCTGCATAATACTATATTTTGCAACTTCAAACGCTCCGTACAGGCTCATCTAGTCACCTTTTTCAGGTTCTATTTTTTTAAAAGTGCAATATTTTTTGTCTACTTTCCAAATCTACAATTAGATTCTAGGGTTGTGTGGATAAAAATCTCACTTTCAAAACTAGGGTTTTTTCTGCATTGTAATGCTTTGATTACTTTTCAAAATTGTTGTACATCTGAGTTACAGTGCTTAGTGACAGATTTGGGCTTCAAAAGGTAGTTGTAAAAGTAAAATCAAAAGTCCACTTTGTACAATTTGACAAGTGGCTCATTGTACATGCACTACTTATAAAGTACAAAAAGCATCTTTTTTGGGAGGGGTTTTGATTGAGTGAAAAGGGGGGGTGTACTGTGTTCTTGTGTCTCTCTTTTGTGCTCTTTTCATTTTCTACATCACGTGTTCATTTAAATGTCCACCTCTAACTCCACGCAATTATTCTATATGGAAAGATATTGCATGGAGTAGATTAATGGAAAAAGGTTACAGTCTTTATGTTGATGGTACAATTACTAAACCTACTAATGCTAAAGAACTCGTTGAATGGAGAAAAAAAAGACCAATAGGCTTTAGGAATTATCAGGAGTTATGTACATAGAGATCTCTTCTTTCACATTGCCAATGTCATGGAATCCAAACCAACTTGGGAAAAACTTGAATCATTGTATGGTAAGGTGGATGAAGAAAAGGGATTTTAGATTGAGGATGATCTACTTCTCTTGGATCCAAAGAACTTTGACATAATTCAGGATAACATAAACAAAGCCAATGAGTATAGGACACTACTTAAAGATTGTGGAAATCCCATGAAGGATGAAAAGTTGATTCATCACATCCTGAAGAGGCTATCTTCAGAGTATGCTTCCTTTGTTTTGAGTTTTAATACTCACAGGTTGACCATGGGAACTGCTTACCAGAAGCCTACATTTGATGCATTTGCAGAGATGTTGATTGTTTAACAATCTCACTTGATGGATTTAGGACTTCATACAACAGCAAAGACCAAATCCTTGGTGGCTAGTGATGAGCACCAATCAAGTTAAGGAGGGAAAAATTCTAGCAACAATAAGAAGAAGCAGTGGAAGTAGAAATCACAATCTGAGACAAAACAGTCCTCCTCACAGCAAGGCAATTCTTCTTCCAACAAGAAGGGAAGTAATGAAAAGGGGAAAAAAAAAAATTGTATACTACAAAAATCCAAATCATGATGAGCATCATTGCAAGACTAAAAGAATCGATGAGTTGGAAAACCTACTCAGGAAGAACAAGACTCAAGTGCTAGGTACTTCCAAGGATTCAACTCCAACCTCTTCAAAGGGAAAAGGGCAAACACTTATGGAAAATTCAAGTGCTTCTTCGAAATGGATACTTGACTCAGGTGCCTCCTACCATATGGGTTCTTCAAAGGGAGATTTTTCTTCATTGAAGTAGTCAAAGGTACCACACATCTTCATGGGAGATGATAATAAAATGGAAGTTGAAGGAAAATGGCATGTGGAAATGGACAATGGGGAATTCAAATATGTTCTCTTCATTCCAAACCTTAGCTCTAATCTCCTCTCAGTTTACCAAATCACTCACCTTGGAGATGGTCACAAAGTTGAGTTCCTTCCAGATTCAGTGATGGTGTGCAGTCTTAGAGATGATTCATTGGTTATAGTGGGGAAATTCAATCATGACAAGAGGCTTTATTCATTCTCCCACTTTGTGCCTAAGTCTCCTTCTCAAGCCTTGTTGACTCACTCACATTCACAAATCAAACTATGGCATGAGCAGTTTGGTCATCTTGACTTTTGTCATCTTCAGTAACTTTTCTCAAAACACATGGTCAAAGGTCTACCTAACATCAACTTTTTTAAGGGAGAGTGTTCATCATGTTCAGTGGATATGCATCTCAAGGAGAAGTATGATAAAAGGAAGTCTTCACAATCACCAGTTGTTCTCTAGTTGGTTCACATGGTTTTAGCAGGACCTTTTTCAATGACTTCAATCAGCCAAGGCCGCTACATCTTTACATTTGTTGATGAATTTTCATGATTCACATAGGTCTACTTCCTTCATCATAAGAGTGAAGTGGTTCATAAGCTCCAAACCTTCAAGACTCATGTTGAACACAAATCAAGGAAAGAAATCAAGGTTCTACGGGTGGACAATGAGAATAGATATGTGGATAGAAAACTTAGAGGCTTTTGCAAACATGAGGGAATTGATCTTTAGAATCCACCAGCATTTAGTCTACACAAGACAGATGTTGCAGCTATGAGGATTAGGACTCTCAAATCCATGGCAAGTTGCATGATCAAAGACAAGTCTCTTGATCCAACACTTGAAGTTGAAGCCATTAGTAGAGCTACTCACATACTTAACAGGTCTCCTCATAATGCCTTAGATGGTAAGACTCCTTTTGAGGTATGGTGTGGCAGAAAACTAGTTGTGAGTTGCTTCTGAGTCTTTGGTTGTCCAGCATGGGTAAACCTATCTTCCAGGGGTTACAAGGCACCGTCACCTAGGCCTTGTACTTTCATAGGATATGAAGACAATGTTAAAGGTTATATACTGATGGATCCAAAGACTCATGAGATTTTTGTGGATAAGGATGTTCACTTTGAGGAAATTTCACCCATCTTATCCTCCAATCCTCTCCATACTTCATACACAGTGGAAACTAATAGTGACACCAGTGATAGTGCTTCAACAGATTCAATCATGTGGGGTTCTATCGACAGTTGTAGTGAGAGGTCACATCATCAGTCTAGTCCACATACTTATATTGCCAAGGTAAAAGGTCTAGCACAATAGGGTACATGTTGTCTTCCAACTCTAGCTTCAGTTGATGACTACATGGCAAACATTACAATTTTTTTCATGGAGCCACAAACCACAAACTTGGGAGAGAGCCTTGAGGACTTATATCTTTGATGAAGATGAAGATGATCCTTCTACACTTATTGAAAGGGCTCACTCTGACCCTCATGTCCATTCTCTACATAATCAATCTTCACAGGTTGGCATGATTGCGGATCCTTATGAACGACAGCTGTTGGAGATCTCTTTATCAATTGAGGAGACAAATGGTTCATTGGAACAGGTTCAACAGACATCCTTGCTAGATCTGCATTCATTCTTTTTAGCATAGTTGGAAGGGGCGACCATCAATATCAGCACAAGGATACTTGAGCAGGTTTCAGGACTAGCATACATCTTCAAGATTGTACCTTTGCCTTTGTTTCTTCCAAAAGGGAGGAACGTCATTCTACACTCTTGGACCAGCTTCTTCCTTGAAGCAGCTTTCACTGACATGCATTCTTCATTTTTTTTTTTTTTTTTTTGGGGGGGGGACTACCTTGTCTCTCTTCCTCTTCTTTCTTATGGGGGGGACTTTTCTTGTTCTTCTCCATCTTCACTATTGTATATATTGGATGTATGTTGTAATCGGTTGGTTTTGATTACTCCATTCATCCATGCATCCCTTTTCATCTCTCTTTTTGGGGGAGGGTTTTTCCCATGAGGTTTTTCCTCTTTTTCCACTTTATGAGAGATTGTATTTTCATTATGTACATGGGTACCTAACATGGCTTAGTAGCCGGGACCCATCTTGCATTTCATCCTAGTTTTCGAACGATTAAGCATTCCCCTAAGTTGCACTTAAGGGGGGGTGTTGGTGTAAATACATATTTACTATTTACACTTACTTAAGTTTACTTAGGTTAATGCATTATTTTATTATTTTATTTTGTGAGACACTTAGAAGTTTGTGCACCTTTTTGAGTTGTCATGTTGACAACACAGAAATACACAACTCTATTTCAGTACATGGTGTCTTCAACACTATAGTTTGCATCATTTGCTAAGTTGTCATGTTGACAACATATTTATCTGCACTCCCTTTTTAGCACATGTTGTATACAACATAGATTTGTGTGTTACACCTTTGTAGGCTTATCCTCTCATCATTGCACTTACTTCTGTGCTTAATGGAGGATAACCCATATCTAGTGGACTTGTGCGTGGTTGTATGACTTATCATGTAGCTTATTTTGAGGCATTCTAGATGTATCTCAGAGGCCTTTATATACAGGCACTCCTAGTGTACTCTTAACGCATGTTGTATGAATATATTGTCATTTTGATCATACTCTCTCTTTCTAGTCTACAATTGTGCTTGTGTTTGAGTTCTTAGTTCCTAGGTGAATTTTTCCCTAAGGAAAATTATTAGAGCAAGAATCTGGAAAGTAAGTTTACTGGTAAATTGAGATAGTATTTAAATTTTTGGTAGATATGCATTTAATGTGCAGTGTGATTTGAAATGATTTAAGAATTGCAAGAAAGATTGTGTGTACCATTTGTTCATGCAAAGTGTCTTGGGAAAATTGAAGAGTAATTTGACAGTGAATTGAAGTGCGAAGAGAAGTCTGTGAAGCACAAAGTTGTAGAATCCATAAACGTGATTTTTAAGGTATTTTCTAGGGCTAAAGCAGAGTATTTTTAGTGAATATAGTAGAATTGCAATGGCCAATCAAACCGTCTATGATGTGAGTGACATAACATGATATGTATTCAAGAAGCATTCGTTTGTATCACTTTTGGATGACCCATTAGGTGCATTTTTGTAAGTTCTAAAGAATTTTCTTCATGTTGAGGTTATCAAAAGTTATATCCACTATAAGATTGAGAGAATAAGAGATGAAGATATTCACAAAAATTTGGGAACCATGTGTAACAATGACCTATCCTTGAAATCTGAGTATGCGCACCTAAGAGAGTTGAATCTAGTGAAGTATATATTTTATACAGAATTCAATAATCACAATTGGACCCAAATAATTTTGAGTAGGTTACACAATGATTTGTTATGGCTAGGTGATACACAGATAATTATTGACAATGACCTAATTCATAAGATCACAAGATTGAGTAATGAGGGATGTAACCCTGTCGATGAGAAGACTGTAAGAAAGATGGTTGAAACAAGCCTAAATACTAGGTTTGGTGGAAGAAACATGAAGGAAGACTCCATTCAAGATAAAGGAGTAAAGCTTTTAAGAAGATATTAGGGTACAATTTCAACCATGGATCAAGGGTTAAATCCATACTAGCTATATTTTTACATTCGACTTATGTGATGGTAGTTCAAGGGAGAAGAGTTAATCCATGTGAGATTATCAAACTACAATTGTTGGACAATATTGTCAAAGTGAAGAAAATAAAGAGCGTAGTGTTTAGATGTGAGTCCCTACTGACTAATTTGTTTTTCTATGCTACAAGGAAGTTTCTTGGAGTAACAAATTGGGATAGAAATGAGTGTGCAATGAAGATGGTGACTCAATGCTACAAATCAAAGTTGGAGAATGTCAAAGATGATGACATTAACATAATGATGAAAAGTTTCCAGTTAGAGATGAAATAGAGGTATAGGATACCTCCCTCTATGGTAGAGAAATATAAGGATGAGATATGCTTCATGGTGGAGACAAATAAGACCTATATGGAAGTTGTGGTACCAAGGGTTAAGTTCATTGAACCCATGGGATATGAGATGAGTGTTGAGCTCATAGAAGGGTATGCGCAGATTATACACCAATCTAAGAAGGGCACGGAGTGCCCTAGATGGGTAACATTTGAGGAGAAAATGAGAATGGTTCACTCTGAACTACACAGCAAGGAAAGAAATAAGAAAGTGGAAAGGGTGATAGATTCCATTCCAAGGAATCTAGCATGACCAGAGAGGAATTTAATGAGGTCAAAAGCATTGTGATAGAAATGAGAGCAAGCAGACAGTCTAAAGTGTTAGTAGCAACTCCAATTGTTGTAGTAGGACATTCAGAAGGTGTGACAATAGCACAACCTTGTGCTTAGGCCCCTATTGCACCATATGCAATAGTTGCATAAGTGAAACTTGCGAGAACAAGAAATAATCAGCCAAGGAAGTAGTAGGAGGTGGAAGCACCTGCAGAGCAAAGGAAATATGAGAGATTGGTAAAGGTGAAGTAAGAACATGCACCTTCACCAAAGAAAAGGATCAAGCAAACCACTAGTGAACAAGGCAAGAGAATGAAAGTGATGCAAGTTAGTGAATGTGACAGTTCTAAGGATGAAGCTAGAGATAGACCAGTAATGCATGATGCGCAAGAAGGCAAAAATGTAGCTAGAAAGAAGGCATCTAAACCAAAGGTAGAGAACCTAAACATGCAAATCATCAATGATGACAATTTTTTACAGTTAAATAAGTATTATAATTTGTATAGTAATATGGATAGAAGGCAGTTAGAAAATGCCATTGTAAGGAACATGATTTTGAGGAATAAGAAGTTTGAGAACATTCAGAATAAGATACCTAAAGACCTATATAATAGGCTAACAAACAGGAAGAAGAGAGTATTCAAAGAAGATATAAATTTAAGGATCACTATGATAAATAAACTCTATGAAGTTGACTCTGAGGAGAACTCAAATAGAATTTTGAAGGGTATTGAGCCCTTGCTAAGGAGAAAAAGAAGAGCAATTCTTCTGATGGGAGGGAATTATGAGGATGTCAAGGAGACAAAAGAGGCAATTGTCAAATTCATGACTGTAGTGCCTAAGATGAGTGCATAATCAAAGCTTGATAGCCCAATGTATGTGGAAGCACACACACCATCCAGTGATGACAAAGAAGCAGAAGAGCAATAGCGGGCACTCTCACCACCACATATTGTTATGGGTATTCAATCCATGAAAGTGGATAGTACATACATAATTGTAGATACAAAAGAGAATCCTTTTGCAAGATATGGAACAAATATTGTTGGCAATATCAACAATATAAAAGCTTACACTAGCTATGATGAAGATGAAGAAGAAAAGAAGAAAGAGAAATAGAGGTTAGAAGAGAAGAAGAGGAAGAGAAGAAAGCTAAGGAAGAGAAAAAGAAGGCAGAACTAAAAGTAGTTACACCTATTCGTACAGTAACTCCAATCATGGCAGCAGCAGTAGTAGTATCAGTGTCATCAAATGATAATGATGATTAGAAAAATTTAATGAGGTCTTTGAGCAAGTTGTTTGAAAAGAATAAATCTATAAAATCTTTGGAGAAGGCAGTGACAAAAATTTTAGCCAATCCAAACTTGCAGGTAAAGACCAAGGAATTGGTGAAGATCTTTGATGAAGATTCCAAAACTCTTGTAGAAGTTGCTTCAACACAAGCACTAGAAAATCATGATGCATCATTGTTTGATACAGCATGCACCAATATGAGAAATGACTTGAAAGCACTTGATGGAAGCATAAAGGAGCTAAGAAAACACATTGATGAAGAGAAGAGATTTTATGGATAGTGTGTGTTGTCATACAAATACTTGAATTACTTTGAGAGTCAAATTAAGGGTAAGATGAGTGAACTTGAATCACTCATTACGAAGTTACTCCTCCCAAAGACCAGCATTGAAGATTGCAGAACAGAAGTAGAGAAGATCCACAGTGTGATCAGAGGCTTGGAATCTAATAAGGACAAGGCAGCAAAGAGATTCTCTAGTCTTAGAGAAATTTTTTCAACTATCATACAAGTACTTTGCAGAGGCAACTGAAGGAATGTCTTGCAGCTAAGACTTTTTATGACAAGTTTGCATATACTAACTTGAGCGCAACTGAAGTGTCATCCTATGCACTATGTGCATTAATCATTATTTTTAATTCAGTAAAGAAAAATTGGAAGAAGGAAGTAGATGGGCTAAAACTTGTTTATGCATAATTTTTTTCCAGGTTGACAAGATGATCAGTAGTAGATCACCCAACTTTGAGAATACAATTTTTCACACCTTTTCCATTGATGTCAAAGGGGGAGTAATATGTAGAAGGAAAATGGTATGTATTGTATATCTAAGGGGGAATACACTTATTTACTTATGTATCAATGTAAAGGAGATATAAGGAATATAATGATCGATCAAAATATGAATAAAATTGTTATGTTTTGAAGGCAATTTTGTATAGTTACTTTTATTTGTTCTTTATTATGTATGACACCATTTTGGGACTTACTGAATTTTCCCAAATGTTGCCATCAATGCCAAAGGGGGACATTGTTGGAAATATGGACAGATAGATGTATTTAGTGTTGTCATTTACGTCAACATATATTCAGCATTTTATTTATGCATTTAGAGATAGAAAATTGTCTAAGTGTTAAACATTTTGCAGTAGCATAGAGAGAAGATGTAATGTGTGTGGATGACTCATTGAGAGTTAGTTCATGTGTAGTTGAGAAAAGTTCTATGATAGTGTCATGATGATGTATACCAGTGCGCAAGTGTGTATGAATAGTATGATGCGAGATATGATTGAAATACTAGTATGGGTATTTAACAAAGTAGAACAAAGCATAGTAGAGAATTGGATTGTACGACTTGAGGAATTATTTGGGTAAAAAAATAATTACTATGTCATAATGAGTCGATTATGTCGATATTATTCCATAAGTTATTTCATATTATGCCAAGCGTGTGAAAGCATAAAGGTTGACTAGGCAGTGAATTTTGAATATCTAATGTATGATCAGAGCAAGTGTGAAATACAGAAGACATAAAGTATTGTATGTATATCTATTCCTGTGAAGAACTAAATTGTACAATTGCATGTTAGGGCAGTGGGCTCTTCTTGCATACATTGTATTTGATCCACAAAATCCTAACAAGGTTGAAGCAACTCCTAATAGGCTTTAGGCTTCTAACAAGGCCTAATCCTCTAACAAGGACTTGAGACACTATATGTACTTCATAGACTCCTAACAAAGTCAATATCCTTAATAAGGTCTTATTTTTTAGTGAATCATCTTGGGGGTATCATCCCCACCATGGTTTTCCCTTGGCCAAGGTTTCCCTAGTTAACAAATAATGGTGTTATGAGTTCTCTATGTGCATGGTTATATTTACTATTCAGCATTGTTAGTTTACTTTCATATACAAGTTATAAAGTAATTAACAATATTCAGTTGTAGAAAAAAATTTGTAGAATATTGATTCACCCACCCCCCCGCCCCTTCAGTATTATCTATTTCTAACACCTGATGACATGGATTCTTCAGTTAAAAGGATTGTAGTCTTGTTTAGATACAGTGCTGCCAGTTTTATAGAGGCCTTTTAAGGTCATGCAATACAAGAACAAAATGGATGGGGCAATGGGGTTGATTTCTTTATAGGTATCCAACAATCTATAGTTTCATCTTGATGGGCACAATACCCCTCTAGCTATGGGGACTAATCTTGACAGCTTGTTTGCTATAGTGAATGAGTATAGTGCACTTAGATTGAGGCAAATCTTAGCTTTGTTGTACCAGATTCATTTCCTTCCATTGAGGACTTCTTGATGAAGTTCAAACAACAGAGATTTTTATTGCAGGGTTGTGGGAAAACCAAGACTAACACTAAGTGTTACTTGATTCTTTCTAAGCTTCATGGACACTTTCAAATTTTTGCTTCTACCTTCCATTCAGCCATGGATGCTTTAGGTACTAGATTTACCATGCCATTCTTTGAGTTTTTTTGTGATTGTTTGACTCGAGAGCATGCTAAGCTCTCTCAGTTGGATTCTCTGATAGGCTTATAGAGTTATGCATCAGTAGCTCAAACATCTTCTGGAAAGAAGGAGAAGAAATATAAGTCACATCCTATAGTTTCATATTGATTCTAACCCTCACATCACATCAAGACCACATCCTCCTAAGGTGGATAAACCAAATCTAAATAGATCAGAATGTGCTTATTGTAATAAGCTCAATCATGATGATTCACATTGCTATGAGAAGAAGTTAGATAGCTATACCAAACAGGTTTCATATTTGACAACTATCCTTCAAAAGAGTAACATTGATATTCCTTCTACTTCTCACAAATCTTCTTCATCATCATCATTTCAATTAGATGGTAAAGACATAGGAAAGGGTCATGCACTATGTGCAACTACTACACATTCTTCTAGATGGTTACTGGATTCAAGAGCTTCACACCATATAGAATCTTCTCAAGATTTGTTCTCTTCTTTTGAGGCTTCTCCTACTCCACACATTTTGATGGGGAACAACATTGTTACGACTATATGGGGAAAATATTCTATTGACATTGATGATGGTACATTTCATGATGTACTATGTGGTCCATCTTTGTCCTCTAACCTTCTTTCTATTTATCAGATTACACACAATGGGACAAGGAAGACAGTTGAGTTTGCACAAGATTCAGTGCACATTAGAAATAGTGAGATGGGTAAAATTGTTGCTACAGGGATTGTTGATCATTATTCTAGCTTATATTCTTTCTCTCATTTTGTTCTACCATCTCCACTATCAAAAACTCACTCTCCTTCTTCACGAGATACTACTGAGGTGAAGTCAGGTCACTTGAACTTAAGTGTTGTTCTTGAGACCAGTATTGTGACTTCTATACCTACACCTCCTATTCAAATTCCATGTATTGCACAGGATTACTCTTTAGCATTACCTACCATTGCAGCTCTAGTCATCAAGCCACATAGTGTAGTTGTTGAGGATATATCAGAGGACACACATCTCTCAAATGACAAATTCATAACACATGTTATTTCACTTCCATTGGAGATTCCATTTCAAGATTCTCATGCATTCTCCTTTGAGCATCAGCTAGGACTTCTAGCTTCACCTTACATTTACGGGGTCCATCCTCCTTGTCCAATAAATTTATTTGTTTTAGATTGGAGCCACATTGATCTGTTCATCAACGCAAAAGTTCTACCATTCTGGGGGGTTATGGAATCTCAAGCCTCTATCATGGGGGGTTTCATGTACTTATGGGTTTGAGAGAGTCTCTTGAGACATATCATTTGTACTTTTTCTTTCTATCTATTTTTTGAGTAGGGTTTTTCCCACGTGTTTTTCCCTATTTCTCTATTTCATAAAAATTTAGTTGTGATTGGGTACCTCATTAGGCCTTGTTGTCAAGACCCAAGTTTGGTTTTTCATGCATTATTTCCAACTATATTGTTACTCATCTTAAGGGGGGATGTTAGAATAAAAAGTTAATTTCATTTCATTTATTAAATTACCTTTACTCCCTTCTTTAGATTTCACTTTATGCACATGCATTTCTATTTAATAATTAAAATTTTAATTATTAAATGGCATTTGCCTCTTAGTGTTTTCCTTTTTAGGTTTAACAATCTCCTTCTATAAGGATTGATCAATTGTAAAAAGAAAAAAAATTTCAATCTAACAAATATAATTTTCCATATTTCAAAGAAAAACCCTTGGCTCCTTTTTGTCTTCTCTTCTCTGTGATAGGGTCTTGCATGCAAGTGTTCTTTGGGTTTTGTGGATTTGTATTGCTCAAATCCTTCAAAAGTTATTGATAGATTTGAATGCTATTCAGTTATAATATATTTACTTATATTATTATATTTATTATTTGACTTATATAGTACAATTTATATTCATTGTCTATATCTCATTATAATTACAATTATATTTTTAATATTTAATCTTATTATTATTATTTATTTTTATAATATTAATTTTCCTAATATTTATTGTTAAAAATTTACTAAAAATGAGAGCATGAAAAGTCCACCCCTATCCTCAAGAAATTAATGTAAGTCTAATAGATTCATAGCTTGGATTCATTCTCTTTCTTGCATATGTGCTCAATAGTTTGCAAAAGTCCACAAGATAATATATGATGACTTTGTTGAAAACAATTGGTTAATTGTGTATTGTCTTTGATGTTACACAAAGTGTCATATCATTGTCAGTCAATGTATGTCGAGCTCGCTCGGGCAATGAAGACAGTTTCTTGTGCCTATCGAGCATTCCAGAATTTGCCAAGTTTAGAAGATGGTATCTACCAAGTTCACTCGGGCGACAAAGTGAAGTTCGCAGAAGTTGAGTGTTAACTGAGCTCACTCATTTAATGAAGAAAAATTTGGATGGAACCAGTGTTAACCGAGCTCACTCAGTTACCAAAGGAACTTTGTGAATATGTAGTGTTAACCGAGTTCACTAGGTTAACATGGGAAAATCTTTTCTTAGTTAGTGTCTACTGAGCAAGGTCGGTTAAAAAATGATTTTCTTGTTTTGGCATATTGAGTTCAATTGGTTTATTAGTTGGTTTTAGCCAACTGAGGAGATGAATATTAAGTATTCTAACTTGTGTTCAAGCTGACTTGACAATTTGTATGATATAAATATAAGGTCAAGTTGAGGATTGAATGTGTGCAAGTAATAGAATATTTGAAGATGCTTAGAGGAAGTGAATCAGAAGGATAAGCAGAATATCCTTGTTAAGCTGCAAAGATACATTCAATCAGAACGGATCAAGTATACAAGCTAGAATTGAGATTTGTAATCAAAAGGTCAATTGCATTAGAAATCAGGTTATTTCATTGTTGCACTCTAACTATTGTAGCAGTGATCTAAATCTCTTAACAGAGTTGGCTTAACAGCTATTTGTAAATCCTCTAACAAGGTGACATTTCTAGATTGAAGTGTCTAAAGACCTCTAACAAGGCCACTCCTAATAGGGTGATTAAATCCTCTAATAGGGTCACACCTAGTAGTGTGTTTTGTAACCTTGAACGGTGTTGGCTCCTAACAGGGCTCACTCCAGAAGAGTGAAAATTAGTAACTAGCTACAATTGGTGGTTTTTCCCAAATTGGGTTTCTACGTTAAATTTTGGTGTCACTTGTGTTCATGCTATTTCTTTTTTGTGTATGCAACTAAGTTAAATAAGGTTAATCATTGATAATATCTTAAGATTTGCATTTGTTGAGTTACTTTTGCTATTTCAGTGTTTGTCGAGTTACAACATTTACTAGTGTAAATCGAGTGCCTGTGTATATATCGATCATCAGTATTTTTAGTGAAGTTTATGTTATGTACAGACATCCAAGGTATCTAGGATTTATTTTAGTGGTAATTGATTTACCCCTCCCCTCTCAGTTACTCCTCTTATATTTCCAAAAGGCTTATACAAGAGCATATAAATGAAGACATGGAGTATAAACGAAGTAGGAACAATAATGCATGAAGACACAATGCAAACACAGTATAGACACACAAATGCATGAAGACACAAAGAAGACATTATTCAAACACATTAATGTATGAAGACATGATGCAAACATAGAGTACACATGTTAAAACATTTTTAGATTACTTTCACATTTTGAAATAAGCAAAGGTTCAAGGAAAATTTTTACCAACTTTGACTCTAAATGTCGTGCTCCTTCCACCTATTTGGAAATCAAAAGTTCTTGAAGATATGCCTTTTAGCAACTTTTCCTTAGCCAGTACCATGATAGGGTTCCCTGACACTTCTCCTTTAATTGTAGACTTTTTCTCATATGCATATTTTTGTAGTGGATGGTAGATTAAGTGTTGCTCAAGTTTGGAAATGATCGACTTGGGGATACCTTATATTTTCATCCATAATTGAGACTCTTTTGCCCCAATGTGATCGAGTGATGCCTTCCCTTGCATATAATTCCTGCCCACTTAGTTTCTGCTTAATGTTGTAGTGGAAGGTAGATTTACCGCCACTAGATTTTGGACACATTCTATATTGGGATTCTCTTTTCCCAAAGTGAGTAATTTATTGCTCCCTGTGTATGCACTCCATACCCACTCAACACATTCTTAATTATGTAGTGATGGTAGATCATTGTTGCTTGAGTTTGGACACAATCTACTTGGGGCTCCCTCAGATCTTTATCGATATTAGAATTCTCTTACCTTAAAGAGAGTGATTTACTCTTCCCCTTGTGCACAAAGGATTATGAGTAATTTCCTCCTCTAAGACTTTAACTAACATTCTTTATAATTCCAAATTTGAATATGAGTTTGTTTCTTAAGGTTGCAGCTTATAACATGCCTTTCCTTTTTTTCCCTAATTCTTCTCTTCTTTATTTTTTATTCACTTGGGATCTTCCTTTAATTTGATCCTGAAAATAATGATTATACCTTAGCATAAGAATCTCAATACATAATATGAAAAAGAATTTTATAAAATTCTTCTTAAAATTCTAAAATAAATCAAAAGATAAACTTATCTTGATTCAAATCCACAATATTTAATGATTATGTCTTTCTTCTATGGATATGTCTTGTGTGATTTCATCAACATATTAGCTGCTATGAATTTCTTTCACATATTATAGTTATTTCCTTTCACTAATATTTACCTAATATTCTTCTCTTTCGACACCTTTGCTTCATAGTATTTCCATATATTTGATTAAATAAAAATACTATTGTTCAAGATGAATGGATATCATGTATATCCTTAATTGATAATCTGATGGTGTATTTTCCCTTTGAATTGTCTATATTACATATCTAGAAATGGATCAAGAATGGGGTATTGTATAGATTCTTTTTGTTACCTCTTTTGTATATATTATTGTATTTTATAACACAATTAGTTCTATCATATAAAATCTATAATGTTCCTTCGCAGTCATATTAATAAAGTTCTTTTTTCAACTTTATTTAACTTTCATCGTGTAAATCCTTTTCCTTCCAAGTGAACTATTATGTATAGTCTACTCTTCCTTCCCTTCTATGACTATATAGTTGAACCACTTATTTTCAAGTCCAATGTTAAGTTATTGTTTGGCTCCTAACAATATGTTGAGTTAGATATAATTTCTAAATTGGGTGCTGCTTTTCTATTTATTAAGTTCAATGGCTTTCTTGTGATATTATTGAGTTTAATTAATATCAATATATATTATGATATATAAGCTAATTTAGTTAATATAATAAGATGTATTCAAATTAGTTAAAGACAATTTAGTTTCAAATCCATAATTCTTAGTGTTGATTATGATAAGGCATGTGTCGATAATACTTCTCTTGTTAAGAAAAAACATTTGGCATTAAACACGAGTCATTCATTCCTTATAAACCTAAGTAATACATTGGAAAGGAAACATAAAATTAATGTTCAATGTGCTCTTAATGTTGGTCTCTTGCAAATTTTGATTTATTTTTTTGAAATGATATACAGACTTGAATATCGAGTGAGATCCCAATGATAGGAGATGTATATGGATAATTTTTTTCTTTGTTGGATTGTGTACAACCTCATGAAATAGTAAAAGACAACAATCTACTTTTTTTGGTTTGGCCATGCCAAATATAATTAGTGTTGAAGCTTGTGTGCATCAAGTGTGCCTTTGAGGTGTTTGTTCCTACCATACCTTAGATTTCAGCTAGTATTAATTTGTTGGTGGTAGTGTTTCTTGTGAGTGTAATGAGGCTAGTGTTGTCATTGCAGCAACTATTGGCCCTGATCCTTTGGTTTCTGTCAATCCTACCTTGGGGACTTCTCTTGGCTCTCAAGGTGTGGGCATGTCTTCACTAAACTCGATTTTGTCTTAGGTTGAGGTTGTGATGGTGGAAGAGGGGTAGATTACTGTGAAAGGGGAAAAAATCTAAATCTCAACACTCTTTTCGATATGACACTGTGATCCCATATGGAGAAGAAGAAAGATAACAATTTATGTGTCAGTTGTGGGTTGGGACTAGATTTTTCCATCCTTTCCTGCAATCCTTTGGTTGCATTTGATCTTTCTAGTGTTCTTTCTATTGTTATGTATCTTTTGTCTTTAGTTTTGGGAGCTTGTTTGGCTTTAAATTTCTCTCAGTTTTGTCTTTTGTAAGGGATGTTATGCCTTTTCTATTGTTCCTAGCAACATGCTGGTTTTGTCATGTAGTGTTTTTCCCAAGTTCTAAGAGTGTGTTGTTAAAACTCTCATTTTGGTCTATAACCCATTCTTTATTGAGGGCTTTTATCTTTTATCTTTAGAAGACCATCTTGTAAAGGGTTTCATGTCCCTTCGAAACCTTTTTTTTGTAACCAAAAATAATATGCTTCTCTTGGCTCCACTAAAGTTGAATATAAAGGTTGTACAGAGAAAATTGAAGATCAAGTTACAAATATTCTCTCCAAAACCCTTTGTAAAAAAAATTTACTCATTGTAAATTATCATACAAGCTCTTTGTCCTCTTTGAGTTTTTACAACTCATATTCTTGATTCCAAATATGTGTAATAGTAGACCTTCTCCTTATGAGAATTATGACACTTTGAATACACATGGGATGTAAATGACATTCATAAACTTGATAGTTATATTTACAACTCACTCTAGCCTCTATATTTGAGGCATCTCTGTTGTTTCTTCTTATGGAAGTATTTCTATCCTAAACTTGCTCTCTTTTTCTCATTGTATTTTCTTTAGGCTTAATTCCTTCTACGTAATATTAAAGTGTTTCTCCTTTGTGTTCTCCTTGTGAGTCTTGTTTCTCTTTCGTCTTGGTGTTTTTGTTCTTGGTTTTGGCTTCCCAACTCTATGGTGTTATCCACCTTCTCAAACAATTTTCCCTTACTAGTTTTTTTAAGAAAATTATGTTATTTTCCTTTTACACCCCTCAATCTTACTATTATGCCCCTTTCATCTTAAAAGTGATTTATTTTATTATTTTCTTTAAAAAATAGTGTCACAATACCTTCTCAAAAAAGGTAAAATGAAGACCTTTAAAATTACATCATTTCATAAGTTAATTATTAAAAAAATGAATTAATTATTTATTTGTTTAATCAATAATTTTCTATTGTTTAGTCTTAAATGTGTAGTCGCAATATCTAGAAACATGGGTATGGCCACTAATAATGAGGTAGAAATCGAGGTGCTAGCAACATTGTCAAAACTATTTATTTCTAGAGGATGGGAACACATTTACATTGAAGAGCACTCTATGATATATAGAAATGCTTAAACAAGAAATATGTTAACTAAAAATTTGATAGAAAATGGTGGTGAAATCTTTATAGAATCTTCTGGACTAATTGATTCATCACATTTATCAAGAGGCAAATAGAAGTGAGGACGTGTTGGAAAACCTTGGAGCATGTGAGAAGGAAAAAGCTATCATTGTTTCAAATCATGCAAGATGGAAAAATCTAATTAAGATTGTGAAGGAAGAGGCAGTTGTTAGTGGATGTGGGACATATTGATTTGAATGGGGAACTACACAATGCTGGGAAACATCAAACACATGGCTACCCATCCCACAGGAATCAATCCTAAAGGATAGGGTGGATCAATCTATACATCAATGTGTTTGAGGCATTAAGAATATATAAAGAAGGGTTTCGTAAAAGAGACATGATTGTGTTACCAATGTATGCCAACATCTATTATGATAGTTTCTCTTCTTTACAAATTGAATATTTTAAGTGGATGCTGCCCACGATAGAAGTATGCACCTTTCAAAAAAATGTTCAAACTAAAATAAACATTTACTCCCTCACTCACATTTCAAAAAAATAAATAAATATAACATACTTATAGACATAAATCTTGGTATGTGGAAGATGGCAGTGCCCATTACCGTTATCCAAACCCTTCAAGAAACTTCCTCCATTGATCTTTCCAACTAATTTTTAACTATTCATCTCACCCCCTTCAAATATATAAATAACTTATTAGCACTCTGTGATTGCAATAATATCTTGCTTGTTTGAACAGCACCATCCAATCATCCTCCAAACATAATCAAGGACTAGTTTAATTTTTGTTATATTTTAGAGGTGGCAATTACACGTAGAATGAAGCTTTGAATTTCATAATTTAAATCTTCTATCTATGTTCAGTTTTTAATTATTGACAAATTAATATCTTGATTCATGAGAAAATATCTCCTCTATTCATTCTAAATTCAAAACATCATCAAGTAGGAGGCATCTAACAATATTTTGTTAGTTGATGAACATGCACTTTGTATGGGGGAGAGGCATCAATTTTAATGCACAATTATAGCTATACATATATATAAATCTCTATATGTATGAGGAGAGTTTTGAATTGGTATCAAATGGCCACTAGTATTAGATGTAAAAGGATAATCATAAAAACATACTATATTATACCTAAAAGGCATGGAGCTTATGAACTAGCACTTGCACCTTTGAAGGGTGCAAGAATTACACTAACAGTGTTGTATATATTAAATAATCTCAGTTTATTGTTGATGTAGAAGGTTTTCTCATAATACTTTTTGTGATACACTACAATATTCGATGGTAATTTCATCTTTATTATTTTATACATGTGAAATAATTAACTTTTTTTTTTGTTTGTGTCATTGGATTCAAGCAATATTCCTTTATTTTTCGTATAAATGTATATGGATTATTTTGTAGTTTGGAGTACTCGTTGAAATTAAACGTGAGTTGAATATAGAGACCATCTAGAGATTTTATTCTAGACACACCTGTAAATGTTAGTCCTTTCCTCTCTATTTCACCAATGTTGATTGTTTCCCCCTATCTATCTCCTTATCCCTACCTTTTTATCTATCTTACTCACGTGCATATATCTAGAAACTTCTTCTCCTTACCTTTCACCTCTCTCTATTTTTATCGCATTGTCCCGCCCACCCCACCTCTCTCTCTCTATGCTATTATCTATCTATCTCCCCATATACATTCATAGTTCTATCTCTTCATCTCCCCTTCTCCTCTCTCTTCCTCCTATTTCTTCCTTTTTGGCTCTCCCTTAATGAGTATCCCCCACTTTTATATTTGATTCTAATCCATTTATCCACACTCTCTTTGTATCACTTCTTATCTAGATATTTGCATCTCTCTCTCTCTCTCTCTCTCTCTCTCTCTCTCTCTCTCTCTCTCTCTCTCTCTCTCTCTCTCTCTAATCATCACATTTAAACATCGCTCTTAAGGTCATGGTGCGACTATGGGTTTTTGTCAAAAAATCATTTTTCATGTTTTATTTAGAAAGTTTAGTAAAATACCAATACTTGATTAATTAGAATAAATAATACAATATGCAAATTATGTAGTGTTGAAGGAAGTACCTTCCATGCACATAGAACTAAGTGTGAAATTCCTAATTTATTCATGAGAAGTTTCAAGTAATCTCTAAAACATAATATAAAGTTAGAAACAATTTTATAATTATCAATAAAATTCAAAATTATTATCATAGAAACAAAAGAATACATCACTCAAAAAAAAAAAAAATTACCTTCTAATTTTTCATAAATTCGTTCTTCACAAATTTAAAATTATATTATTGACTGCAAAAATGAATTCTTAAGAGTAGTCTTATGATTCAAATTATTGAAAATTTTCACTAAAATTCACTTTACATGTAGTGTTGTTTTTAATATTTGCCATAGGCTAAATACTACTACAATTTTTTTGGCTATTTGGAGCAAATGTGAATATGTATCTTTGTAGGATAGAAATGATAGTTGAAAGTCACATTTATAAACTTTTAAAAAGAAAAATTCTTGATTGCTATTGAGGAATAACCTTAGAACAGTAGGGCTATGGAGACTCAAAGTGTATTGTTGTGGTTCACATAGAATTATAGGGCCAAGACCATGTGACTAAATTTTACCCAGAGTAGTTGTGTCATCACTAGTGAAAACAATAAGTAACTTGGTTTGAATCATGACCCAACTCTTAACTGACCACTTTAGGATCCTAGCCCATTTATCGAGGATCAAGAGCTAGAACCAAAAGCAAAGGTGATGTGTAAGGTGTCTTCCCAAATTACATTAGCATCTAGAATTTTATCCTATCTAATGTTATAATCATTCTAAGGATTTTTCATGGAGAATGGAATGAAGAATTTTTCAAGGTGTGATTACTAATGCTACTATCCCCTTTCCAAGAATAAAATCAATCTGTGCTTCTCATATGATACTTGGAATTAGGTTTGTCAATTTTAGAAAAATTATTAGTAAGAAGTTTTTAAAATGGTTAAAAAGAGATATAGGAGTAAACTCTATCAAGCTAGATGGAGTCCACTTATTAGGTATGAGGGAAATATAGGTGATGTCGAGCTCTTTTACTATTGTCCTATTTCTACATGATTCCTATAAGGGTACCTACATGCCTTTACCAATTTAAAATATAAATTTCAACCATTATATGGTAAAAATATGGTGAAAGGTCCCATTTGTATAGTTGATCTTCACAGATATTCAAAGTGCTCAAAACTACATCTTTTAAAAAATCAATAGATTACCATATATTTTGCCCAACAAAATGAGACACAATTATTAACACTTCCAATGTGTTTGCTTCATTAATCTTATCATTTTAAAAGTTGGGCACCTAAAACTGATTTAATGTTTCAATTAATGATTTCCTACCCATTGCACTATATCATTGATTTTCATATTACAATAACACTTTTTTTCTCTTTCACACCATCCTCAGCACACCACCAATTTTGATGTGATTATATTTCCCATAATTCTCATAAAACAAGAACATAACATATCAAGAATAATAGCTTCTATTCAATTTTATTAAATAGATAAGAGTTAATCACGTTATCCATTATGTTTCTAAGATTTTACTAATGGATAAACACTTTCGACAACAATATTTTACTTCTAGCATTTTTCATGCCAACGTTGCGCAACCAGGATTTGATGTCCTTAATCACGATTTTTGCTCTTGTCAATCAGAATACTCCACAAATTCTACACAGTTGTTGGCTCCGATGTCACATTGGCATTTGCCCTAGAATTTGTACGCAAGTCCATTGAAAAAAGACTGCTTTTTTTTCTGCCACATCAGATGAAAGCTGACAATAGACCTGAACATGCATACTTTTTTGATATTCTAGAATCTCTGATCATAGATTATCATATATTTATATATGAAACAACACTAATTTCTAAAATGACTAAGTAACTGATTGTCACATTTTTTTATAAAACACTTACATTTACTTAAAGAATTCATTCTTTTGTTGATAGAATATCAGATTATAGATTAGGACATGGTGCTAGAATAGTCATGTCATATCATGTATTTGTCTACAATACAATAGGAAATAAAAGAAATGACTTGAAATGTAAACTTTTCCTCGTATTCCTTTTAAGTCTAAGTCATGAATTAATGTGATATATTCATATATAATTCATGTACTACTGGTGAAGTTCTATGGTGTGCAAGATTTGAATCCTTTTTATATTATATAATGTAGTGGTCGAAAATCAGTTTGGTCTTTCTGTTCTACAAATCTGTCCAATCATTTCTACGAAACAAAATGTGGTGCTTCAAAAATCATTTTGCTAGACGGTCACTTGTATAACAAAGTCTATGCTTGGGATTGCGGTCCTTGCACACAGGAGAAAAATGGTGAAGTTAGTGATTGTGTTCTTGCAGACGAAAATAAGAAATCATTTTTGTCTTTTAAGACTTTGATTTAACGATTGAAAGAGGAGATCTGTATTTTTTTTTTTTTTTTTTCTTTTTTTTGATGGAGGGTTCAAACTTGCGAGGCAGTCCAGCGAGGCACAAAGCCTGCAAGCTACCAACCAGCGAAGGCCACCATTAACAATTTTAGGTACCCGATACGGGCCCACACGTGCTTGAATACTAAACACCTCTTCGGCTAAGAGCCAAGGACTGAGGAGCATCCACGCTGCCTAATTCGCTCGGGGCACGATCTCGGCCTCATCCCTTATGATGTCTATGGGCCTTGCACTCAGCAAGACTTGATCCTTGGTGGACTCTTTGTGAGCCATTCAACTTCACCAGTAGACCAAGAGCCTGTTGACTTTTATTTTTCTTTTACTGCTCTCCATAAAATGCAAGCAATTTATTTCTATAGCAAGCAAAGTTGCAATATTTTTAATTAAATATATTTAAAACTTTAAATTGTATTCAAATATTATTATTAAAAAGTGTTGAATACTATGATCTTATTATGTTATTTTGGATGTAAATGAAAAAATATATATTTTATTATATGGTGTGAGGTATTGCTAATTTTATTTATTTGTAGACCCTCTTAAAGAAAAGAAAACTTGCCTCAAGTCAAACTCTTTTTGTGCTCATCTCTGTTCCAAGTAAAGAACAGGTTCGAATTGGCTATGGTTTTCAATGTTCAACTATGAAACGAGAGAAATTGGCTATGGTTTTATTTAAACGAGAAACCCAAAAAGTGCGTATATCACTGTCATCGACAATCTGAGAGCTTTCATCGGTTTGAAGAAAAATAGGATGAGAGTCACCTGAGCTCAAAGTCTTATTTTAAACGTTGCTATAATGATGACACCATATACATGATGAGTCGCCTCATCACTATTTGGTGTGGGAACTGAAACAAAGTTGATCAGACAGAAGCTTTAATGGCCGAGCTATAACCGGTTTGCTCGTCATTGTACTTAGCCCACAGCATGACTCCTCCATACTTAGAGGACGCCTTTATCTGGGGCAGTACGGTAGAGGTGAGTGTCTCTACGGGAATGAACCCACTTCCAGCTGCTGCAGAGGAAGCGGGAAGCCCCAGGAAGAAACTCGTCGCTTGAACAGTCATCACAGAACTCGTCCATGTGTTCCACGCATTCACCAGACCAGTAGCGTCCGCGTTGGCATACTCGCATTGGTCGTTGTTATAGAACTGGATCCACACATAGTCGAACAGCCCGGTCTGCAAGGCCACGTCCAGATGCTACAAATTTAACATTTGACGGCATCGGACTGCCGATAAATCCTAACATTCCCATGGGCATCTTCCAAGGAGTGAAGCCTATCGGCTTAAAAATGTCTCCAATATAGAACAGATGCTCAAAAGGCAAAATATAGCATATGAAATGATTTTATAGAACAGATGCTCAACTAAATTCCAACCTGAAAAGAACTACTAGCTTCAAAGATCTCAAACCATAATTTTTTTGTGCACGAGGCAAACACTAGGCACTGCCACGGCCTTCTGCAACAACTAATAAGACAACCATTGGAGATGATAATGTCTTAGAAGGAATGTTGTCTTTTGAGAAATAATAGGATTTATCTAACGTTCATGTTCTAATATTTTCGCCATGTCCTCACATGATTGTGTACAATTTAGTGGGACAAAATCAATTTCACAATCATCTCCCATGTTTGGTCAATGTTGTTCCTTCAAAATCACCCAAAAATGTTGTGTATTTGTAATTGAACATTAATAGAGATAGTCAGAGATTTTATGTATAAATGTTTTGAGCCCAATTATGATACTCATTGTGTTGTCCTGACTTGATAATGTTGGATTTACTCGCTTTCCATGATTGGTTTATGCACATCAATGGCTGTTGCTCGCCGATTCTGAGAATTTATGCATCCAAATTGAAATATGGTGTGTAAAAGTTGCTAGGAGCTACTGTGTGTTATACAGTAATTAAGCATTTCCACGTGGCATCTGATCAGTGTGAAATATTTTACAGCAACCTCAGTACATCAATGTCACTTCTCCAATATAATGCAAAAGAAATCAACCTTGTCTACTTGACACATCACCATACAAATGGTAAGTGCAACTGTGCACGCCAACACAAGAACACGTGGGTTTTTGCATTAGCTATGGCAAGAGAGTGAGTTTGTCAAAATGGACCTGCATTGAACCACTTCCATAATAAATACAATTTTAATATTTGCATAAACAACTTGAATGCCAATAAAGAAATCATCCAGAAGAGAAGCATTCTAGTTGAAATGGATGTAACACAACTAGATCAAAACATATTCACTACATTGCCAAGCTGCCACGGTGAAGCATGGTCGGAAAATTACAGTTGTCCTGTACTGTTCCCAAATGAGGCCATGCCCTTTCAACAATTGGCATATCCTTCCAACTCATCTTAATTTATCTCACTTAATAATCGTTGGTGTCTGACAGATTCTTAGACTCTATGCCATTAAAAACAAAGCGAAAAAAACATATTCTGAGATTATGAAACGTTTTCTGAGCCGTTAAACTGAGCCGTTAAACTGAGCCGTTAAAAAGGAAAGGTTTTTTCATATCCTATTGATCTTGTTTAATATTTAGCGGCTGATAGAAATGGAAATGAGGTCCTCTGTTGTTTTTGTACTTGTGAATTGTACAACTGAATTGTTTGTTTTTAATTTTTTGTGGCAACCTCAAGCCACTCTTGATACTAGGGGAATTGGTCTCATTAAACCTATCCATCAAAATGCAAGCAATCAAACCAAGCATTTTATAGAGGGCTTTCAAATGCACCCCTACAATAATGATCACCACAAAAAATGGATATCGCCTTTCTAGCTCTAGGAAGTGATTATAGCATCCCTTAAATATTTTTGACAAAAAGAATTTAGCTGCCCAATAAAATTTCCCACACCATTCTTTAGAAAACATGCAAAGAATAATGTAAAATTCTGTCTATTAACAATACTCTTGGTTTCCTTAGCTATATGCTAACCTTATTTACACGTGTCATGGACTTTGCAATTGCAATGCTAAAAGAAAAGTTCATAACTTGATTATGATTAGACATCTATTCATTCTCAAAAATACTCAATAAACCCAAGCTGGTGTTTAATCAGAGTCCAATGAAAAATTCAATGAGAAATATTCAACTGTCTCGTTCTCAGATGTTAAAGCCAAAATTGTTATTAATCTGGCAGTTCCTTTTATGGTCTAAATTGGTTTATATTTTAATTTGGGAATGTACATGGACAAAGTGAAAGGTACATTTTGAATTGCACTCTGGCAGCATCTTCTATATAATTGGCAGCATAGCTAAAGTTAAAAGGAAAAAATATCTAGCAAATGGCAAAATGGCCATACAAGCCAGAATACTCGATTGCACTAAAAAGTTAAATGCGAGTGTGCCCTATTTGTAATGATGTGAAACCAATTTAAGCAAGTGTATTCTATTTGCTTATCAGAAAACATGATCCCTGTGGAGGTTCAAATTGCTAATTAAGAGCAATCACTTCTCTTGGATTCTATGATCACAAGTAATATTTGCCTTTTTGATCCACTTTTCTCAATCCAAAGGAGTCCATACGTGGGATGATGTAAAGATATGCATCTTTGATTAAATTGAACATAACTACTGAGTTCCATCCATTGTTGCCCTTGTGATTCCAGATTTGACCCATAAAATTTAAGCAGTATGAACCCTACACTGTGGCCATGGCCATCACTGTTCAATTCGCTGGTCTAAAATGAAGACGATATCCTGTTAAATATGTACTGCGACATGTTTTACCAGTACAATCCATTGAAGAATGACCATCAGTGTTCCTAGTCAAAAAAATTCATCAATTACAACATATTTATAGATTCTAAATGACATAGCTACTCATTAGTCTCTCCGATTCGTTTTGTTTCAAAAGTGAATGCACAACTACACACACAGGCTTGCCATTTAAATGGGCAGAATCATTCTTATACACTGTGGTATGATAACATATTGTCATCAATGTGCCACTTCGTTTGGCTAAAATGATTTATCATACATGTAGCTCAAAGCAACACAAAAGTTTTCAACAGCAGACAGGCACATATAGTAATGTGCTTAACTAATGGTCTGAAGCAGCAACTGGACCATGAGAGTCACTTGAAATGCAGGACACCAGGACCATTTCTAGAGTTATATCTGCTCTTGAATGCATAGGAAAAAGGAACATTCGTGATACTTAAAAACTTTACAAAGCCACTATATAGCTTACAAAATAGCAGAATAGTGCCTGATTACTTTTTCCAAATATGTAACTCCAGGGCTGCTGCCCAGGCCAACCTCCTCACATATGATATTTGAAATTCACATTATAAGAAAATTATATGCCTCCACAGCCGATTAATAATGCTATCACAAGTTGAAGATATCTGCAGAGACAACAAAAAGATAAAATGACCGTTAGATACATTTTCTGCCCATCAATAGTTATTTTAAGCAGATATCTAAAACTTATTAATATGGCTCACATTTACATATTGTACATGGAATACCCATAGGTTCTGATGATTTGTGCACAATCTCCTTCCAGTTTACCAGATGGTAAACATTTTAGAGATGGATGAATGTCAATCAGAACCTCTTGGAGAGTCCTTCCCACTTTTTGTCAATAAATCATAGTTAATAGATGCCAGCTGTGACAAGTTCTGCACAATGGGTATTTATAATGGTATTAGTACGTCAGAAAAAATGGCAAGTAAAATGTTTCTAGAAACCTGTCTTCAAATTATACATATAAAGATGTAATTTCTGTTGATGACGTTTAAGCATGCTTTCTTCTAAAAACACATTTCAGCCAATAAATCTACATAAACTGAATAGATAAATAAAACATTGTTAAACCTTGAATGAGAAATTGCTGAAGGAGTACTTCACAGATGTACTGTCAAATTTAGCTAAGCCTCCACATTCATCTGTCTGTTTACAGGAAATAAGAATCTTCAGATAAAACTCTAAATCCACCTGAAGTATAATGTAAGACCCAAAGCAGACCCTTCGTTATAAACAAGTTGAAATTCAATATGGCCTACCACTTCATCAGGCCCATTGATTAAAGAACTACTGCTCCCACTGCTACTCCCACAGTCACTGATATCTTCAAAATCATTAGCTGAATAAACATCCCCTTCTGATGCATTCCACATATATCGAGAAGTGAAATAACTTGTGTCAAGTGCCCCATCTGCGGTTGGAACAAAAGCTGCCTGAAAGAAAGATACCCAGTTTGCATAAGCTTGCTATGTTGAAAGAAAATTCTGAATAAAAACAACAACATTCAGTTGTCTAAGTAGCTTCTATAAGCAATCACCTTCTGCCTCTGTAGTGTGTCCCAGTTAATATTCTTAAAAAATGAATGCCTTTTCACCTGCAGAGATCCAGTGGTTACTAAGAAATTCATTTTATGGCCAGCCAGAGATTTGCTTACCAAAATGAAACAGTAAAGATGGAAAATATGAGAAAATATGAGAAAACAAACATAGAAATTTAAGAAAATATCGCATCATGCTAATCTCAACTTAAAGATCGACAATAACGCATTTCTACATGTATAAAGTTAGTTCTAGAGCCCCCACACCTAAAAAGGTAGGAGTGGAAAAGATTTACTCAGGCCATGGGAATTCATTATACCAGCACAAGTAGTAATTCATATCAAAACATTTAAGTTTATTAGAATGCATTCTTTTAAATTTGGGAATGTTTTGAGGCTCATTATCACTAAAATAATAAAATTGTAGAACTGTTTCAATGTTAGATTCCAGAGTTACTCTGACAAGTTCAGTTCCAGAGCTCTATGTATTCCAGATTTACTTCTAAAGATATATTCACAGTTGCAAGACTTTTGTGCTTGAACTGTATCTTGGACTGTATCACATCTAGGAGTATGCTCCATCAGATTTAGATAGTTCAGAGAGTTCCAGGCACAGAAATCACCCCCAGAACTCACTCAATGAAACTGCCAGTTTGGTTACAAGACAGTTTCAAACTGCCTGTTCCCCATAGAACCTAGTTTTGGGTGGTTTAATCCCGAGAGATGAAAGTGAACTCAAAACAAAAGGGTGAGTGTATCTCTTCAAATTCAATGCAAGAAGCCTTCTGTAGAGTGAATCGATACTTCCAGCATTCTATAAGAAGACGCTGACAGCCGAAAACAAAATGGGAGAGAAAAATTGAATGGTTGTATCTCAAAGAAGAAAAACAAGCTTAAGTAGTGAAGAAGGCTTTGGAGAGGTTCTAATTACATCTTTACTTCTTTAATTTGAGTAACGTTCTAGTTTGAGATCAATTGACTTTACTTGGTTACCAGATTGGGATTTTCAACCTTCATAGGGTTTTCCCAGGATAGATCTTGTGTTCGCATTGCACTGCCTCATTTCAACACCTTATTTCTTTGTTTAATAGCTATTTTATTCCTCCCTGTTTTACTGTCATTAGGGGATCCAAATAGCACAGTAGAATCAAATTCATAGCTTCTAACCTATGCATATTACTGGCTGGAATTGGAATCAAAATTGGCATCACGGATATTATATGCTGGAATGGCAAATTTTGGGGGATCGCTAGCTATTTCTGGATAAATCCATAAAAACATACATACATAAAAGCTATGTTGCCAAACCAGACTTGAGTACAGGTGCATGGGTAAAGTATACCCATAAAGTAAATAAAAATACAAAGTTACAGCTTAAAAAACGAATTAATTGCAAAACATCTAAGTTGTCGGTTTGGATACCTGTGCGGATGCAGGTTCAAGATTCAGGTTCGAAATTTGTCCAAAGTTTTTTGGGGGTGGGTTTGGATTTGTTTTGGGTTCATTTGTACAAAAACAAGTTTTTTGAAAAATATGTATGTGTTTGTATATATATGCAACAACAAGTCCATACATCACTATGCTAATAGTGAAGTAACATAGCAAAATAAATCACCATATCTATGTTTCAGTTCAATAGGATATTAATTGCATCATTTAACCATACATACAACATGATACACTTGCTTGGTCACATGCATGGAACAAATTTCAATATCAAGGGGACAATTTGAGATTCAAAGGAATTGTCAAAAGATAAGTGCAGTTATCTGAATTTTTTATTTGTTTTGGTTAGAGGATGTCTAACTAGGCTAGATCAAAAGTTGAGATTCAAATTTTACGTCCTAGATTCAAAGATATCACATCTTTTTTTAAACAATTCCATTATAATCGTCAATTTGAATGTCACCTATTGTCAATTTGGATTTCCTCTATAAACAAAATTTCATTTTCATTCACAAATACATAAATGACATATAAACCATTTTTTTTGGTCTTTTTAGTGGTCACTTTAGGGTCGTGAGGATCGAATAGAGCAAATGAGGCAAAACAAAACACTTTCAAAAAGTTTTAAAAAAACGTTTTGAGACCAAATTCAGCCAGGTTTGGCCACTGGACAGCAAATTTTTCAAAATTTGCTGTAAATTCTGCTCAGGTTCCTGTGACAAAATTTGCTGTAAATTCTGCTCAGGTTCCTGTGACAGAATTTGCAGCAAATTCGTAGCTCTATAAGAATTTGGGAAGAATTAGACAAGGACCAGACTTTGCACAGGATTGAACCAGACTTTGAGGGTTGCTGGAGAGAATCTGGTAACTTAGCAAAACATCATAACAATCTGTTGGTGTAAGTATTTACTGATTACACTTTGCTTAAGTTACTTAACATAATGCATTTTCATATTAGCTGTCATTGAGACACCTAGGAGTTTGTATTCTATTTGAGCACATGGTGTAAAAGAAATCCACTTGCACATAGTTGTTGTTGTTAGAATATATTATTCACTAATATAACTAAGATGGGGGGTGATTCAGTTATCCAACTAATATCACAATTATCAACCTTATTAAAGTTTAACCATATGAGCAATATAATCAGAAACCACAACAGGATACTCATACACAATAACATCAGATATGTTAACTAGGGAAACCCTTGATCAGAGGGAAAACCCCGGTGGGGATGGTACCCACAAGATGATGTACTAATATAAATGTTCCTTCTTAGAGGATGGACCCTGTTAGGAGTCTATGAGTACATTCAGTACATATGAGTCCCTATTAGGAGACTTTGAATCCCTGTTAGGAGATTCCAACCCTATTAGGAGTTGTGGAAGACAGCTGGACCCACTGCCCAAAGCTTCAAGGATAAGACCAATGAACCTGCTGTCGAAATGATCTTTGTATTATTCCTTGCAAAATAATAGAAATGAAATGTACTTCCTTCCTCTATCTCTGTCTTGTCAACCGGACTTTTGCTCCTTCAGATCTTGTAACTAGATCATAAATTTCGCATCCAATAATCCCTTGGATCGTTTACTCGCATTTACCAAACACTGCTCCTTTTCGCTCTTAGCACTCTATGCAATGATCATCACATCTTACAAACAAAGAAAACATCTTTCCTTTATACCATATCTTCAAAATAATTCCTTGGGTTAGCCTTGAGACTTTCCCAATTAATTATAATAAGATAATTAATTATAGTTACAATAGCACTGTCGGCTCATAGCCTATACAAAACTTCACATGTGCGATACTAGGGCTTGCACACTTGTTGACGTCACCAACAGAATGTCCTCTGTCACTGCCTGACTGCACATCTTCTCATTACATCTCAAATGTAAGATAGCAAACAAACATCAGGAACTGCTTTCCAAATGCTCTGTCTCTGAACTGCTCTCTGTAAATCAGCTACAACTTCCGTACGTCTTTAACTTAGACTCTACGAATTGAACCACATCATCAAGACACTAGGTTGAACATGTCCATGATCGTGCATCACCAAATAATCAAACCATTGTCTGTACGACTAAGATCTCTATCTGCTACTCAGCCAATCTTTACAGAAACCATACCATGTCGACGTCAATGACAAACACAATCATGATTGCAACATGTCAATACTCTCCAATGCTTAGGATACTCCCTCAAAGTAGTATCATCAGCATTCATGCTAACAGTTGTCTCACACCTCATTGTTTGCTAAGTTTCTGATTCGAGTTCGAGACAGATTTGGCTTCGAGGTTCCGATTTGTGGGTTTTGGCAATTTTTTTCCCATTTGGGTTCGTGAGTGTATACATATATACACACAAGAGAAACATGCATAGTTGCAAAACAAGGTAATTTCACAGTATGAATAATTGTTGCTTGATCATTGATCAATGCTAAATGTTAATGATAAACATTAAATACTCAATCATTAATCTATCTTCACGATTGTAAACCAAATGTCAATAATAATCATTAATACTCGCCCACTAATATAAATACACACAAGAGAAACGTGCATAGTTGCAAAACAAAGTCATTTCACAGTATGAATAATTATTGCTTGATCATTGATTAATGTCAAATGTCAACAATAAGCACTAAATAGTAAATACTCACTCATTACTCTATCTTCATGATTGTAAAGAAAATCATATACTGAATTACTAAATTGCAAAACATAAACTAGTTCATCAAATAATAAAGTTTGAAAAATAATGATAGATGACAAGTGTTTAGTAGTTTATCAATGATCATAGTATCAAATGCCCTTCGAGGGTCAAATGGATCATAAAAGAATGAGGGATGTATGGCTTCATCCCCAGTTGCAACTATATCTAGAGCCTCATCATTGGAACCCAAACTGGTTCCACTAGTCCCAAATGTTGCCATATCATCATCCTCCTCCTCAACATGAGAGATTAGATGAGTGAGATGTTCTTTATTAGGTTCCTTTTAGAGTGTTATTTTATTTCACATTTTGGACCCTACTGCCCTGGGCCCCACCATTTTGATGTGGGTTCATTGTGGGTTCGCTCTAGCAAGGACTCAGGCGAGCCCAAAATCTAAAATAAGGACCCTACCCGAAACCGCAGCAAACCCAAATGCGAATCCGGACCACCACCGACCCAAACCTGAATCCAAGCAGTAAGGGACGAATCTGGCTTCTTAGATTGTTTGCGAGCTCCACCTTTGTGCCCTTATCACATTATCATCCTCTCATTGTTGCACATACTTTATTGCACAATGGAGGATGATCCACCTTTGGTGTACATACACCTTGCATAGTTGATAGCTCATCTCTAGCATCACTCCTAGTTATCATGTATTCCCTATATATTCATGCACATCTATGATGTATTCATCCATTATCATTTGATCATCATTGTCTATCTTGTTTGTGCTATCTCTTGAGCTTCAACATCTTGGCATTGCATTCATTGCCTTAGGCAAATTCTTACATGGTATCAGAGGCAAATGAGCGTTCATTTAAATAGCCAATGGAGAGTTTTGCTTGCTTCAACCTTTTAAGAGTCACAATTCAAATCCAAGATCAGCATTCTTGTTAGAGCTTTTTGAGCAAAGTCGGACCTCAACATTGCATTTGGGTGGCCATTCTGGTGATTTTTGGCTATAAATTTGCCGACCTTGGGCAAAAGTCAAATTTAAGGCAAAAATTTTGAAAATCAGACCTCCAAGGCCCAATCTGCAATTTCATAATGGTTCTTGGCATTTGCTCATTTCAGATCTGAATTTGTTTCATTTCTGTCATTTTAATTTTAAGACCTGCATTATTCTGTTTCAGATTTGGATCTGGTTTTTTTGCTCAAAAATTTGACTGTATCAGAGGTTGTTAAGGGTCTTGCAGGCAGATCAGGCAATCAACCCCTGATCCACCCCAATCCAGATTTTGAATCGAATCTAATCAGGCGAGTCACATATCCGGGCAGATTGCACAGACAAGCTGAATCAGCGAGTTGGACAGATCGAACTGAGGTCCGCACCAAACAGAGATTGAGCAACAGATAGGGTGGGCGGTTGGGGGGGGGTTCTTGTGTGCGTGTGCTCTTTCATCTTTGAGTCATGGGTTATGTTACATGTTCACTTTTAACTCCAAATAACTATGCTACATGGAAAGACAATGTATGGAGCATGTTAATGGTAAATGGATTAGACAATTACGTGGATGGTTCAATTAAAGAAACTTTTGAGGATGATATTGTTACTCACACAAAATGGGTTAAATATAGTAATATAATTCTATGGCAATAGGTCTCTTGAGAACACATGTTCATAAAGATGTCTTATATTACATTAAACACTTGAAAATTGCAAAGGAAGTTTGGGATAAACTTGCAGATTTGTACGGAAATGTATGAAATTGATAGTTTTAAACACAAAAATCATGATGTTTTGCAATAACTTGAGAGAATTCTGTCAAAAAATTACCTTACAACCACATTTAAAACATGTGAAATTGCAATCTCATATATATTACAACCACACTAAAAACAAATTCTGTACCAGCATACCCGTATCCCATAACTGTAACCATGAACCCAAACCAGAACCAGCAACTTAGGCATCAACACAATCAAAGCCTAACAAGTATAATCCTATTTAAAGTCATTGCAGAAGTTTCCCATGCATCTTTAAACATGAGTAGAATTGATCAAAAGCAACATACTCCTTTCACTTAATCAAAAATATTAGAAATCTTCTTTGTCAAGGCCCTACACAATGCGACAATTAGTAAACAGTGATTACTCTACTCAAAAAATCAAATCAAAATCTATGATTTACCTCTGCTGCTCCTTTAGCTCCAAGTCTTTGATTTGGATCCTCAGTAAGAAGTCTAGCAAAATAAGGAAAGGCATTCAGTAATTATAAATGTCATGAAAAAATGACACTCGCATGTAAGCAGATCTACTTGTGCCAAGGATGAAAAGTTAAAAAACTCTACCAAATTAATCAACGGCAGAAAGTTGATACTTAAGAGCTGACACTTAAGTGAACCAATGTTAGTATACAGTTGCAAAAGACAAACCTCCATTCCTCTCTCATTATTGACTATGCAGACAAACAAACTACTCTGAAGAATTTAAGCCTAGGTCTACATGACAAATTTCCATGAATCCAACACCATAAAAACAGCACTAATCGCAGAGGTGAATAACAACAATTTCAGTGGTCGAGCTAAGAAGAGATACCGATTACTTTATGACAAGGAAGAGAAATGGCCATTAAACAAATTTTAAAGTATCAAGGATTTCTCTAAATCAGATTCTCCTCCCCATATTGGACTTACTTATCGATCAAGTCTTCTGCTTCATATGACATCTCCTCAGGGACATTTGGCCAAGGTATTTTACGATTCAAAATATTATCAAATATAGTCTGGCAAACAGCAACACAACAGAGTTAGCATAGAAAATACGTGTGCTAGTAAATGTACATAAGGGGCATAAGTAAATATTAAAATCTCCCAGACACTGTTGATAAAATAATAAAATATTTCCAGTAAAATCTAGGACTGTATATGTGAAATCCTTCAGAATAAAGATCATTTAAAGCATGATATAGTAGAAAAAAACACAGTGACCTGCCAAATGTATCCATGTATTTATGCTGGAGTGTTAAAAATCTGATGCAGCCAAATATTTTAATTCTATTTAATGGTGCATTGGGTCCAATTTTCAGCAATTGGACCTAGCAGACCTTGTTAAATAAACCCACATCTTATCTGTGAGGCATTAACATGCAAATATGGTACCTGAGGGTGTTCTGCATTAAAAGGGGGAATCCCTGTAAGCAATTCAAAAAGAATGACTCCAACAGACCACCAATCTGCAGTTTCAGCTGCATATATTGGAAGAAGGAAAATGTTTTAGTAAAGTAGCTGCCTTAGATACAAACAAGGAACAGAAACAAAACTCATATTTTTTCCATCATATTAAATTAGGTAACGGACCATGCCCAGTTCCCAGGAGGATTTCTGGTGCCAGGTAATCGGGGGTTCCAACAGCTGAACGATTTTGACGCCTTTCTCTTTGGTGAGATTGCTCTGTGACAGAATGTTGTTCATCTTCACCTAGAAGCATGGTACCACTCACTGCTGGCCCAGACAAGTCATCAGTGCTATTTATAAGACCAACTTTTGAGAGTCCAAAATCTGTCAACTGCAAGGAAAAAAGCAAATATGACATAATGGTCAGAAAAATAAATGCTCTAATGTTGCAAAAGCAACCTCCTCCCTCTCCAGAAAAAAAGATTCCAAGTCATTCAGCCAACTCCCCCGTTCCTTGGATATCAAATGAACTAAGCAAACAAAAATGCCTCAACTGGAAAACCATACAGGAAAATTAGAGTAGACAATGCTCAAAGGAACAAACACACTCAATCCCACAGGAAATTCTCCATTATGTTGGAAACAGAGAGCTCCTGCACAATTGCAATCGGCTCCTGTGGCAAAGGATTAAGATAGGTTGGGCTTGGTGATGGCATTTGCAGCATTTCTATGCTGTGATAAGTAACTGCATCTTCATGTTTTTCTTGTTTGATTTATATGACTATTATCTTCAGGTAGACAGTTTTTTATACCAGATAAAAATTTAAAAACCATCATACAGGAACCTGCACTTTCATCATTGAGAGAGACCACTGAAAAATAATTATCCAGCAAATACAATGAATACTAGGTGGGATTCAACAGCTATGAGATAATCAGTACCATCAAATGGGAAAGAATCGACTATTATTAACATTATTGATGACACATTTACAAGGATATTTTCACAAACATTTTAAACGTCTGAACCATGATTTCATTTACATCCCTGTTTAACCTTTTATATCACTGGATATTAGAGGAATATATCATCATCTAGAAATTTTATGTAAGTTGTTTCCTGCAGGAATTGTGGTAGATGTGAGGACTGTACATACATTATCTTCCAGTTGCAAAGCAGGTAAAAGCCTTGGTGACAAAAAAGGCAAATTTATTGAATTAAATCCAATATATTCACCATCCACCAACTTTCCAACTTAGGCTCAAAATTAGTACAATGCGATATGCTGAGCCCTGTTGTAGTGCCGACCCGTAGTTTTCTTTTATGTTCTTCTTGCCAAACTCTTGTAGGCCAATTTTCATGTTTATGTTAGTTTCAGAGATACTTGATTTACAGTCATATAACATTACTTCATGACTTGATTATATATCCAGATTGATTACATAATTTATACAGTTCATGTGATATTTGATGATAATGATTACTTTTGTAAAGATGATATGTAAATTAATCTTAGTTAGTAAATGCAATTGCTTTCATGATGATGAGTTATTTATATTGAATTCTAATGCTAATTATACTCATGATTTATTTAGGGTACTTATCCCATGCTTGCATGTGTATGGTGTGCATGTTTGTTTTGCATTTTTGTTTGATGTGCCTAATATGGTTTAGGAAGGAAGTCATAGTCACCTGCTAGTTAGGATCTACACAATGCACCACTCTCTGCCATTCTCTATTTAGTTTATATATATGTGTGTGTGTGCACACGCATATGTACATACTTGTCTTTTATGCAGTTGTAGGTACCGGGCATTGACTTCCTTGAATTGTCATGATGAGCGTGCCTTATCGCAAGAACTTAGTGGTAAGAATGGGGAGATAGTGTTCAAGTCCAATACTAGCCTAATTAGTAAATTACTTGTCCTAAAGATATGTATTTGATTGCCTAACCTTTTTAAACCCATGAGTTTATCTTTGCATGTGTAATTTGATTTTGGTTTCTAGACAGTTTTGCTCATGTTGTTTTTATGTGATTTTTGCTATATGATTCACTTGGTAAACTATTTAACTATGATGCTTGAATTAATCTTATGATATTTGAATTATTAAATATTATTTGATTTAAAAAGAAATAAAATAAAATATAATGATATTTAATTAATTACAAATTAATTGAATATGTGTTTTAATTTAAGAGACTTGATTTAAAATCTAATTTGGATGATTGAATTAAAAGAATTGAGATATTAAAGATTAAATATTAAGTTATTGTAATTATCTAATTAATAATGATTAAATTAGAGTTACATTTAAACAATGAGCTTAAATTATTATTAATTCAAATAATAAATTATGCTTTTAAAAGTGTTTGCACTAATTAATAAAGTGGTAAAAAAATATTTTAATTATAGAAGGCTTTAAGTGTGCAAGAACGGATTAAATGATTAATGGATTTTAGTGACTTTTTAGAAATGAGTGAAACAAAACTCTAGATAGGGTTGGGCTCTTTATTAGAGGGTTTGTAGTTCATTTTTGCACACATGGGTTTGGATTACCAAGGGTTTCCCCATTGTCTCAAATTTCAGCAGTTGATAAGAGGTAGGGTTTGAAACCTATGATTGAAAATTCATTTGAAAATATCTGTACTCTTCATGTCTTCTTGAGTGTTTGCAATTTCGTTGTTTGACTTATTGTATCAACTTTGAGATTGACAAAGCCAGGAAACGGTAAAAAGTTATAGAAAATTGTCAAGAGTGAATTCTTTTAGAAACCCTTTTTATTGGAAAATTTCAACAATAGAAAACTTGAGTAAAAACAACAAATTAAATGGCCAGGATTGATCAAAAGAAACTATAGAGTTGGAATCCACAAATTTGTTTGTTCTTCCCTCAGTTCGAAAATTGCATTTTTCTTTATTCAATCAACAAGTTTTTAATAGAAAATAAAAATTATGTTGCTATGAATTGTCCTATCAGACTACACAGTAAATAATGATGAAAAAAATGGTTCAGTAACAACATTGTAACATATTAGGTTGATTTCTCTTGGGTTCCCTAGCAGGGCGTTACACCTGCATGCATAGTCTAATGGTTGCATTTTGAAGATAAGTTATGTGAGAATCACTCCTTTTGTTAATAAATGCTGACAGCATTTTTTTAGGAATTATCCATATGCTATATTTTTATCCAGGTGATTTGTGAAGCAGAACACCGCACTTGAAATTGCTAACTGATTTTTTTAACATTTTGGTCCTTTTGTGATAAACTATCTAGGCCGCAAAGGGAAAAGGAAAAAAAAGGTAATTCTCAAGGCCCCAACACATCACACAGATACGATCAGTATACAGCTGATTGAACTTTCCAGCAAGCACATACTCCCATCTCCCTTCCTTCCCTGCCGCCCTCCTACTGTATTCAACTCATATTCCCAAAATTGACATGATGGATCTTCACCATTTGGTCCCACTCAAAGTATGCCCTGATATTGCATGTTGCATGTTTAAAGCGGCATTATGAATCATCCATACCAGTGCATTAGAAATATTACATGCTGCATGTCATGTTGAATACATGAAAACTAATGCAATGTCAGATAAAAAGGAAGAATCTAAATGTCATGAGTCAGGCAGATAACCTATCAAAATAGTCAGTAATATTCAGATGTGTTATAAGAGGGGTAATAAATAGTCTAGAAAATAAGATGATCTCGTAGATAATTGCATCAGATATCTATGATCACACTGTCCATATATACAAGCATAACAACGATTATGAAACACACAAGAAAATTAAAAACCAGTTACAACAACAATCCAAATGTTAACCAGTGAATCTTCTAGAAAGTAAGAAAGGCATTGCTAGCTCGTAACAAAATTATTAATCGAAGATTCTGTGAAAAAAGAGGCGACTAATTTTGGATTTCTAAAAGTAGAGATGAATCAGGATTACAATTGTTGCTAATTCAGATTAGTAAGATACTGAAGTAAAGATGTAATCCCATCTGTCAGTGTGGTTTCCAGAATGTAAGCATTTCATTATGTTCAATTTGGAATTAGTGTACAGTGACATCTGCTAAAAACATTACAGGTACGTAAATTAGTTATTCATGAATCATTAAAATTATCAGCATCCATATTTGAAGAATTAAAAAAGATAGATAATTAAATAACAACGAATATAAACCCCAAAATGTTAATAACTAAATGTTTTTATACATATACTTGAAAGAAATTCATAACTGCAACAAAAAACATAAAGAATGAAAGTTTAACATGCCTTTATGTGCCCATCATGGGCTATCAGCAAGTTATCTGGCTTCAGATCTCTATGCACAATGTGCAATGAGTGCAAGTACTCCAAAGCTAGAACCTACAGGAGCATAACAGAAATTCATTAATCACCATAGGCAACATAGGATAAAGAGCAAACAATATCTACAATCACAATAAATGAAATATGAGATGCTTACAACTTCAGCTATATAAATGCGTGCCATGTCCTCTTCTAGGCAGCCTAAATTTCTCAGCAAAGAATAAAGGTCTCCTCCATTTAAGTACTCCATTACGAGATACAAGTTTTCTCGACATGTGAATGAATAGAAAAAGCGGACCTAATACAAATCAAAATGCAAATGGCAACTATTGTAAATAATCTATAATACATTTTAAATTAGAATGAGATTCCATCTGCATAAATACAGTGTCAGGTACAATAATGAGGGTGATACCCACCACAAATGGATTCCGAACAGATATTAGAATGTCACGCTCAGCTAAAATACTTTCCACCGCATTCTTCCGAATCATGTCTGCCTTTCTGAGAACCTATAAAATTGCTCAAATCAAGAAATCAATATTCTACACCATAAACAAGAATACAAATTCAATTAATCATCCCCAAAAACATATATTACTAGTTCAAAGAACTCCAAAAAAAAAAAAAAAAAATTTGAAAAGACATCTAGCATTTGACTTTCCAGTAGATGAAAAGAAATTCTCAAATTTTACTAGGCAAATACAAATACCATTCCAAAGAATTAAGGATCAACAAACTGGAGCACGATAGCAGCCATTTGACATTGCTCAATCAAATGCTAGTTTCATTTATTTTTTAACTGCAACGTGAATGAGGTGATTCTTTTGGTTCTAAAATTCTTAAATCCAAAGTTTCTAAACTACTAACAAAGCATAATGCCATGAACTAGTATTAGCCATTAGTTTTTGGGTTAGCATTAGGATTAGTGGTGGTTTTTAGGTCAATCCAGTCAAACGATAAACACATTATCTTAGTCCTTTGCATTACATTGCATGCATGGTTTGAATTATAATTTTAAAATTATTTATAATGTTTATTGCATTCCAACTATGAAGAATGATAGCATAAGTGAGGATACTTGAATCCAGTTATGTACTTCAGGCTAAGAGGGGGACCATGACAACCAGAGCCAAACCGCCAGTTCCATGGCAAGCGCTATTGCAAAAATGAATTGCCCCTCCAGAATACTGTCAACTTTTGGTAAGAGTCCCTTCAATCCTAAGTCTCCCCTGAAACAATTTGCAAAAACACTATAAAGCAAGCATGGAACATCTAAGAGCAAAAGGTTGCAGAAATGCCAATTCTGTAACCTTGAATTTGAATGCAGCATTACCAAAGTTAATGTCCTCTTCCTTCATATTTGAGAAAAAGGTACAGATGTACGTGAGGTGTGGCGAAAAAAGTTGAAATTCAAAGCTGAGACTTGTAGGCTACGGCATGTTGTGGTGAAGACAATGCAATTGTACCATCATATACTTCTTTGTCTCATAAGTTGAGGGGTCACAAAAGCCAGCTACACAGTTCTACTTCTGCTTCGAATACAAAAGTTGCACATACGTCATTGTCTTCTATTTCATGTGCCCGTGCAACAGAGGCTAGGACACACAGGTTGACATGATGAATAATTCAATGTGTAGATGATTCCATTGGGAAATTCTTCTTCTGTCAATGGCATTCCATTCCATGTGGCTTGATCTCCTCATTATAAGGAAGTGATAGTGATGGTTGAAAGGGCAAGACTGTCATTTGTGCCCCCAAGGAAGACAAAATTGAGGACCAAATTCTTGGATAAGAACTATTCCTAGATAAATGTGTTAATGGAGAAAAAGAAGGAATGTTGGCTGGCAAGTACATAAAATTTAGTCATGGATGGGTGGACAGAGATTGGGGATCACCCACTCATCAATATCATGGTAGCATGTTCAAAGAGTACATATTTTTATTAGACAAATGTTTTCTTAGGGCATTGCATAGATGTTAATTTTCAATGTCAGGTCCTTCAAGATGACATTTAGGAGGTTGGAACACAAAATGTGGTCTAAGAAGTGCCAAATTCAACCCATGTGTGCAAAGCTACATGAGAATTAATTGAAGCATATATCGACATAGCAGGTGGATTTCTTGGTGTGTACATGTGATGAATAATGCACTATAGCAGGTGGATTTCTTCGTGTGCGCATGCAATGAATAATGCACTCAAAGACATGGGAAAGGTTGATAAGGCCAATGCATTGGTCGACGACACTTGAGATGTGATGTTTGTCTACAACCACCATGCTTGACATGCATTCTCCATGACCACCTCTAAGAAGGAACTCTTGCATGGTCGAAGAACTCTAACATCAAGACAGCTCAAGTTATTGGAGTCTGTAATGGACTTCTCTCAAATTAAACTCCGGCATCTCCTTGCAATTAAATGCTGTCCTATTTGTTCTAGGAAGCAAGTCAAATCTTGCATCCATCTCAACCTTGGAAGATGAAGGATACCTATTACATCTGCAGCTGGCCACGTTCTTGCATGGCCGAAGAACTCTAACACCAAGACAGCTAAAGTTATTGGAGTTCGTTATGGACATCTTTAGACTTTGCACTATTCCTACTCAAGCCTTAGTTCATGATTCACCAAGCACTTGTGAGATTTGGCATAGAAGATCGGGTCACCTCCACTACTGTGCACTACCTACTATGGATAAAATAGTTACTGGTCTATCAAAACTCAACTATGAGCATGAAGGAAGTTGCAAAGATTGTGCATTAGGTAAGAACACTAAAAGTGCATTTCATAGATGTAAAATAATGTTATAGCCATTGTAATGGTTAGTTAGATACTCTTGATATCATGATCTTGTGAATTGGAAGTTATGATTTACCAAATTGATTCATTGGGAAATGACTTGTTAGTTGATTTTTGTTATTTTTGGCAAAATGAATACATATATTTTAATATGAAGATTTGTGGTGGATAGTCGTTGTGATAGTTACCAATTATTTTGTTTTATTGATATTTCATTTAAATGGAGGAACACATTATTATTGTGGAAAATGCATTTTGGTTGCAGAAGCAAAAGAAGGGGGTGAAGCATTGCTAAACAAGATTCAAGGAGTGGGGCACCAATTTAGTCCATCTTCACACTATCAGGCATGGGCTCTAACTACCTTGATAAAGGATTTCTAGGCAACAATGTCTACCTTGGACAATCATGAGCTACTTGGTTTACTTTATAACAAGAGAAATTATTATCTTTAATATCATGAAAGAACTATTACCTCTTTTTCATTTCTGAGACTATGGTTGTGTTCAACATTTTAGATCTCACATATATATATATATATGATGCCACCATGATGCTCTAATAACGTCTATGAATTGCACATACATGTATATATAATTGTATGTGTAAGTATCTAGAGACAATATAATGATAAAACGGAAGTATTTGTACTCTCAAATTACATATGCATATAGATATATGTGTATGTAGGTACCATCCTAGAGAAAATATCAAATGCATGATGACATAATATTTTTTATATATATAAACATTATATTGTGTAAAGATTATGGAGAACAATATATATTTCTTTATGTTCCAACATGAGCATTGCCACCCTTAGCGGCACAATATTTTTTAAAATTTGAATTCATAATATTCTTGAACTGCAAGTCGAGCTCATTCTTGTAACCACAACAGGGGGACTATACTTTCATCCCCACAGTAGAGAGAACTCTCTCTCTCCCTCATGTGTTCTTTCTCTCCATTCATACGATTCTCTTTTCCTTTTCTTGTAGAAAGAACTCTCTCTCCCTCATGCATTCTTTGTCTCCATTCATACAATTCTCTTTTACTTTTCTTGTTCTAGGCTTACTTTAGAAGCATATCACTGAGACAATAATGCAATACTAAGCCACTTGTGTGGAGCCATATCTTGCATATTGTTTGTTACCGCACCAGCACCTAGTCTTATTTTCTTTTGTATCCAGGTCATGTATTTTCCTCATATTATTCACATTATGAGTGATGCATTTTCGATTCAAGAAAGCTTCATTTTTTTCAAATGCAGTGTTAACATTGAGCACAATTAGCATTTGAGAGGCTTCGGCCTGCCCCCTATTTCACATTCGTATTTGATCAGTTATTTTTCATAAGAATCAACTGCTATAAATTTGGGAAAGGAATGCCTAGCCAATGGAATCCTATAATGCTCTATGTTGTGCAAATCTACCTTAAAATAACTTTTGTTTTCTTTGCAACTTGATATGTACTAGTTGTGAATGATTTCATAATAGTTTCACAAACATCTTATGATTTAAAGGTATCCCATCATTATCAGCAGTCTCCTAGGAAGCACCCAAGGCCGTTAGAGCCAAGTAAAATTGGGTGAAGAGGAAAGGAATCATGCTAGAGAAAAGAAAAGAAAACTATTAATCAATGTCTTAAATATTTGATCTATTAAAGAAAGAGAACTGCATAAGTCTAAGTCAGCTCATGATTGTCCAAGATGTAATTGGTTGTCAAGTTGAGCGATGGTGATCGGGTTGTCTAGTACTCACCTACATCCTTGGCCAAGGTAGTATAGAGGCATGATTGCCATAAATGATCACTAGAGGTCGAGAGTGCTAGCTGACAGAGGAAAGGTTGACAGAGGAATCCCTCAACCTTATCTATTGCTTAGTCGACACTCCAACACCAGTATGCTCAAGATGGCAGGACTATGGTGCCCTAGTATATCCCAAGGTAAGAAGGGTCTTTCTCGTAAGACATTGTGGGGATATGTTAAGGTCCGCAATTGGGAGGTTAAGCCTATGCCAATGCTTCTCCTCTTTGCTAGATGTCAAGGCTTGAACAACACACCGTCAATTAATTTAGTTAACTCAGTATGTATCCCAAATCTTTTACTTGTATGTACCTCTATATTACTTGAAATGTATAGTTGTAGATGTGGTTGAATTGATTTGTATCTTTTAAATTGAAATCGTAGAAATCAATTAAGTTAATTTAGTTGTCTTCCATATGAAATGGATATACTTGTTGTTTAATTTTGGATTATAGTTATAATGTATTGTTTCTCAACTGCTTCATGGCATTCCGTTATGATATTCACTTATAATCATAGTATATATACTTTATTTCCAGCTTAGTAAAAATGGTATGTTAAAAGGAACTTGCAAAGGTTGTGCATTAGGTAAGAACACTAAAGGTGCATTTCATAGATGTAAAAATAGATCCAAATGTATCTTACAGCTCATGCATTCAAATTTATGTGGTCCTATATCTACCGCCTCCTTGAGCAATATCTTGTGTAGCAAAAAGGAAAAATAGAACTATTGTTGAAGCAACAAAAGTCGTGATCCATGACCAAAATCTTTGAACTTCTTTCTAGGTTGAGGCTTCTAGGATTGTTATCTATGTTCAAAATAGATGCCTTCGTCGAAATTTGGAGAACAAGACACACAAAGAGAAATTCACAAGGAAGAATTTGAATGTAAGTCATTTAAGGATCTTTGGTTGTCCAGTATACGTACATAACCCAAAGACGAAGGAATTAAGCTAGAACCTTCAAGCAATAAGGGAATATATGTAGGCTATATTGAAACATCAAAAACTAATAGAATCTACACTCCATAATAGAAAATGATTGAACTAAGTAGGGATGTAATATTTGAAAGCGATATTTCATTTAGAAAATCCAAGGGTACCTCTGAGATGGATAGTGAAGATCAAGAACCTCCACAAAAATAGGGAAGAAGACCATACTCCTAAGATTCAAAGGGAGACGTGTGAACCTAAAGAAGAGGATGAACCCTTGGATCCTATTGATGGTCTAGAGATGTTGTTGTAAACCGAAAATGACCTCTTTGCGCAAGGAAAATAATGCAAGAGGCTGAAATTTTTGCAGCTCCTAGAAGGACATTTAGGGGAAGTAAGAAACCACACAAGTTTTCTTGTTATGTTGCAATAATGAGTCAAATTATTAACTGAGAACCTACCTATGTTGAGGAAGCCACTAGTCAACAAGTCTAGAAGGATGACATGACTGAAGAGTATCAATCATTTCTAAAGAATAATATTTGGTACATTGTACCTAGACCAGAAGGCAAATCCATTGTTTCTTCTAAATAACTCTTTAAGATCAAACATATTGTTGATGGAAGTATTGAGAAATACAAGGCTAAGTTTCTAGCTAGAGCATTCTCTCAAAGGATGCAATTGGTTACGAGGAAACCTTTGCTCATGTTGCTCAATATGCTTTAGTCAGAACCATCATCACTATTGCAACATCTAAAGGATAGAATATTCATCAAATGAATGTATAGACGACTTTTCTTGGTATAATCACAGAGGAAGTACACATCAAACAACCTAAAACATTTGTTGTACATTGGAATGAAACTCGTGTTTGCAAGTTAAATAAGGCATTGTATGGCCTTTAGCAAGCTCCATGTCCTTAGTGAGAAAGGATTGATCGCTACCTAGTGAGCTTGGGTTTCTCTTAGAATAATGCAAATTCAAACTTGTACTTCAAGGTAATTATGAGGATGCATTAATTTTAGTACTTTGTTTTGATGACTTACTATCACTGGAGAAGATCATCTTATTATCAAATGTAAGGAGTTAGCCTCTTGAATTCGAGATCAAAGATCTTGGTTTATTGTACTACTTCCTTGGGTTAGAAGTTCAGAAGAAATCTGATGAGATCATCCTAAGTCAAGGGAAGTATACCTTTGACATTCTAAAGAGATTTGGTATGATGGATTGTAAATCGTTGTCCATTCCCATGGAAACAAATTTGCAAAGTTAAGAGAGGTTGAAGCTGATTCAGATTTGGCAAATTCTACACTATACAAGCACATGATTGTGTCCTTGATGTACCTAGTCAATACTAGACTAGATATTTGTTATGCAATAAGTGCACTTAGCCAGTTCATGTGTAAACCAAAGCAAATACGTCTAATTCTAGTAAAACACATTCTCAAATACTTGTGAGACACAATTAGATATGACCTAAGATATTCTTCTGGCATAAACTTGAAGCTGCATGGATACACTAATTTTGATTGGGCGGGATTTGTTATTGATCAAAAAAGCACCTTTGCTTGTTTCAGTTTAGGTTCTACTATGATTTGTAGATGTGGCAAGAAACAGTCTTCAGTAACACAAAGCTCCATAGAAGTCTAATATATTGCCACATGTGTGGGAGCACGACAAGCAGTGTGGCTTTGGAAGCTCCTTGCAAGATTGTTTGGACAATCCCTAGAAGCCACAATAACTTATTGTGATAATCAATGATGTATAAGGCTCTTTGTCAATCCTATGTTTCATGACAGAACAAAGCATGTGCAGATCAAGTATCGCTATGTTAGAGACATGGTGGAAAGGAATGTCATTCAATTCAAACACATTAGTACTGAAGAACAAACAGCGGACATTCTCGCCAAGCCTCCCTCCAAAATTAAATTTGTGTACTTTCAAGATAAGCTTGGTCTGGTAGAGAATGAAGCCCTTGCTGAAATCGAGTCTCAGCATCATTGATTTATTTGTATTTGACAATTTGTATACATACACACACATTGAAGAGAAACTTAAGGGATAAGCCCTTATCACCACCTTTTGATATGGCTCATGGTGGATGTCATGTGTGTGACGCATGACAACACCACGTGAGAGAGTCTGTGGTGATTTTCTTGTATTTGTGTGGTTGCCCTCTGGATGAACCATGATAACTATTATTGTGAGATGGCGATCTCAGAATGATAAAACACTTGGGCATCTTACCATCTTTGTGAAATGACAATCTCACAATAATGGTGAAGAGCTCAGGATTATACTGAGAGGGGGGATGAATCAGTATAATAACAATTTTGTGAGTTTAAAACTTTTATCCAAATAATAACTTCAAATATTGAAATAACTGAATTATGCACATGAACACAATGACACAAGATTTACGTGGAAACCCAATTCGGGAAAAACCATGCTAATAATTATAAGCTTGATCTTTTACCATGATTTGTAGGCTTCGGCCTACTAGTAGCACCAACCCCCACTGCTGTCTTCATGAGCACCAACCCACTAAGCACAAGCTTTTGTTCCATCCTAGCAATGCTGCTTGCTTCAACAAATGATAGACAATTTAATCAATTCTTTATTCTCTTCTTTATATTTCTCTTTACTTGATTTGTATCTACACACGCTTCTTTTACCAGCTTATATATCTTATTTATATCTCTGCACAAATCCTCTTTTGCATCTGCTTATATTTTACTTTTATATCTGCACATATATCTCCTTTATATATGCATTAATCCTGCGCTTTTAATCTGCGTATATATATCTATATATATATAAATCAGATTTTTAATATATATCTATATATAAAATCAGATTTTTAATCTGATTATATATATCCTTCCTTTTTATTCTTCACACACTTCCTTTCACTCGCATATAATCTCCACTCTAAAGCTCATATTCTTAATCTATTCCTCACTTCTCATATCACACATCTTTTTCTTTCTTCTAAATGTGATCTTTTCAATTCTCCATGATACTTTTTCACATTCTTCTCACCTCTATATATATATATATATATATATATATATATATATATATATTCCATGCAATATAAGGCGTGACTTCTCAAAATTAAAAGCCATGTCTTTTGATAACTAAATTGAAGGTTAATTCATGTTTTCCGTCATGATAACTTAGTGTTTGATGTAATTCTCATTTGCATATTTCGACCTTATATTACTGCAACTTCCCAACCTTTGACATTATCATGAATTGATTATTTCTTTATCTTTCCTTATACTTGGAAGTCAATTTATTTTATTCATTTGATTGATTTGTTTGCCCTTCTATTGACAACACACACATCGGCTGAATACATACTTTGTTACACTTTATTTTTCCTTATACATTGTTTGACGGTTCCCTGACGGAGTCCATATCAGGTTCGTAATTTTGTTTTACTCACTTTACTGCCCCACACCAATGACATTCCAAACTCTATCAGGCTTCTATTCTGTCCACTCATATTGAGACTAATTGCATATCTTTCTATCTATCAATAATTTCTGGTGAATATTACACTAATCTTCTGATAAAAGTATTGTCCTCTATATTCGTTGACTTCTCACATGTGGTGGTATCGCCAGTTCTGCTGTTTTGAACAACTCTTGTCTTTCGCGTGTTGTTCCACAATGAATCGTTGTTTTTGCCTGTTCATTTATTTCTGCATTTCATTGACTTATCGGGTATTTTAGAGATTCATATCTGTATTAGAGTCTCCTGATAAAGCAGCTAATAACGTGCCATGTGTTGTTGATCACTTATTGTTTTACAGAAATTTCATCACTGCCTCAATTACAAGTTACTGTTTCTGCTGTGTGATTATGATTGCTGTACATAGATATTCCCTGTCTTATAATTGTGGTTTGATCTTTTCCTTCACATATTAACGAGCGAAATGTAGAATAGCTGCTTTGGATATATTTTGATATATCAGTCGAATGGAAACTTTCACAGATATCTTTAGCTTTTCCTAAAGACTCTATGATATCAAGCTTTGACGGTTGTGATAAGAACTCAGCTTTAGAGTGATACTTGATGCCTCTGATGAAATATTCACAAGAGCATTTTGCTTCCTGATTCAACGGCTCTGCTTAAACTATAATTGCTTAAACTTCCATCCAAAATATTGATAAAATATTCTCCTTCCAAAATGTTTCAGAACAACTCCACTAGTGATGATGGAATAATAGTTTTTGATGATTGTTGAAATGCTGTGCAGATTTTGATTATCAGATATTGAGACTTGCTCTCAAGTAACACGTGTTCTTTTTCATTTCCCATATATCTGGCTTGTTAACTCTAGTTTATAATTTTGTTTGCTGCAGCCTTTGTCTTTTTCTGATTTCTCTTCATATCTGCTAATGACTATTACAGTTTTAGACAAGGAAGTCATTGTTTATATAATCTTTACGAAGTATTGATATATATTATAAAACTGATATGTATTATTAATTGATAAACAGTGTTCCATCTCATTTGATTATTCCAACTATCTTGACATAAAGCCTTTGTTGATTTAGCAATGTTTAAATCTTTAATTAAAACATATCTTCTTTCTTGTTACCAATTCCAATGTTTACACTCATATTTTCTTTTATCAACCTTAGGGTCCGTTTGGTTCATGGAATTTAAAAAACCCGGATTTGTACAAACCTTGGTTTAGCCAAATCAAGGTTTTGTATATCTTCATTCCGATTTTTGAGATTTTCCTGAAACCGTTTGTTTCACTCGGAAGATGCGTGTGAAGACACACTTTTATGCGTAAGCTTGGAGTTGAAGACAAATTTCAAAAAATATTCCAATCTATTGTTTTTACACTCCTTAAAAAACAAAACCAGGTTTTGATTTTCAATTCCTACTTTTTTTAGGAAGTCGGAAAACCTGGTTTTGAGACAAAATTGGAAGTCTCGTATGCTAATTCCATTTTGCAAATTTTGAAACAAACACACAAATTTTCAAATCCGGATTTTGAAAAAGCCAATTCCTATCATCTTCCAGGAACCAAACGGACCCTTATAGACATGTCTTTCAAATATCGTCCCTTTGACACTGATGATTCTTATAGCTTAGTTCATACTTAATTATTTATGGATATAAGAAGATATTTATGGACAACCATAATAGTGGATATCACATAAGGAGATATTTATTGAGAACCATAATGGTGGATCTAACGGAAGGAGATATTTATTAATAATTCATAATGGTTGATAATACAAGATGTAATATCTTCATCAAATATGGATGTAACCATTGTAACATAACCTAAAACGGGTCCCTCCCTAGCTAAGAGGGAGTGTTGAAGTTAGCTTTGGCAGGCTAAAGAATCCAGAATCACTATAGTGTCTCAAGTTATGCTTCGCATCACTTGAGACATTAATTATATAATTATTATTATTTATTTTCATGACTAATCAACATCCTTCTCCATCGATGAAGTATTCAATAACCAGCAATTATGATTGTCGTGTCCTACTCTATCTATTGACTAGAAGCCAAGAGGAGCACAATTAACATAATTAAGGAAACAATGTAACTCAGAGCATTGTTTAATTGTGTATTCCTTGTTGCCGTCTCCGAGAGTCATCGACTCCGGATTCTATAGACACAATGCCATAATAGAGAAATTCACTCAATGCACAATAAAGGACCAATTCATAAAAATTGATCGGTAATATCAAGATTAGTAACCAAGCTAGTTGGTGTTAATAAACAAGACAACAGCAATGAGATTAATCAATATAATAAGGTGTGATTAGTATTATACTATTATCCAAAGGGTGTTATTATCAAATGTGAATGGCTTATATGATCAGGTATTTAAGAGGTCTTCAATATGATTTACAATATACCAGTCAAAAAGACACATTTGGAGATTGATCAATACATTGCAGTCTATATCTGCAGACGTCTCACAAATACGCAGCGACTTATCCATCAGCAATTTCTTACAAATAACAGAGATTAAAAACATTAAGTTTGATACCACTGCACAGGTATACTTGTGTTAATTATATAAAATCTAAAATTGCCATTAGTCTGGTCCGAAATTTAACAGTACATACATAGTGCATTGTCTCATTGACTGCCAGACACTTTTGTACAATGAGAACCCAATAGTGATATACACTATTTTGAAAAATATTTATAAAAAGATTTATAAGAATTATAAATGAAACTTTGGCAAAATTAGTAAAACACTAAAATAATATTAAAAATTGAAGCGAACATCAACTATTTAACATTGAATAAGGTAAATTTCAAATTTCAAATTTATGTTATATATAATTTTTTATAATGATGATTACAATGAATACATGTTCAAAATAACAATATGGAGTAAAGTGAGGCCTCTAATCATCTCCACATGGTCAAGCTCCTCCAACCAATGGGATGGAAAGCCAAAGGAGCCAAAACAAATTGATGAAGATTCTACGCTTACACAGGCAAGGCTGGTTATAATTAGGTTGGAGGAGCTTGACCATGTGGAGATGATTAGAGGCCTCACTTTACTCCATATTGTTATTTTGAACATGTATTCATTGTAATCATCATTATAGAAAATTATATATAACATAAATTTGAAATTTGAAATTTACTTTATTCAATGTTAAATAGTTGATGTTCACTTCAATTTTTAATATTATTTTAGTGTTTTACTAATTTTGCCAAAGTTTCATTTATAATTCTTATAAATCTTTTTATAAATATTTTTCAAAATAGTGTATATAAACATCACCCCTTTTGTCGCTCTGATAATCATCCCCAAATCTAGGCCCTTACTCCCCTATCCCCACGTAACCCCATTGGGAACTTCATGGAACCATGATTTACCTAGATATGTTAATTTATTTGTTTTTTATTTGTTCCAATCCTGGAACCAATTAGAATGGAACATCAACTGAAACATCCCTTCCCTTGGACAAAGAAAGGGCAGATAACTTGTATATATTGCAAAACAAGAATGTTTGAAAGAAAGCATTAACCAATTGAAATATCACTTCACTCAAATATCATATTAAGACACCCCAATTAACTGTTTTCATAAAGTATACAGCCAATTAGAGACCTTTGAACAACAAAAAGAACTAAAACAGAGGTTTTTGGAGATTCTTTTTCTTTGATGCCTCCATTTCCCAAACCTTTGAGCAATAATGCCACTAGTTGTAGTGGTAATGCTAGTGCTATTGTTCAACCCATAAATTATGGAACTAGATTAGATTCACAAATTATATCACGAACTACTCCAAGTGACCAGAGCATCACTTAGCGAGGATGGATTGGAACAAGGAGAGAGATGATGTCGCAAGAAGCATAATTGATGATTTATGGTTTTATTGCAGCCGTCCATTTCACGTTGCCAAATAACTAATAGTATTTTTTCAAAGAAAAGTATTTTATTCCTTTGTAGCTTGAATTTTTTAATTTAAGGATTTGAATTTAATAGAATCTAAATTTAAATTTTGACTTGTATAATTCTTATTTTGTTTATTTTATTTTATTGGAAAAATATGTTAAACACCATTAGTATTTGTAAGCCAACGTTTAATGATGTTAATGATGAAGGGTTAAAAGGCTTCACTTTGAGCCAAGGCAGTTGATATAAATAACATAATTAATTAATAGCATGAGATATTCAATAAGGGTTGCACCGTCATGGCCGATGGTTGAATATATAGATGGAATAAAACATCGATAACTTTCTTTGTTTCTTACTCAAATGATTGTACTTCCACAAACTGATTAAAACATTGATTAAGATTTTTAATTTATACTTTAATAAGTAACACTAACACTTCAAACTTCATTGTTTCTTTCTCAAGTGGTGTAGTTTTTATATAATCCATCGATCCTTATGGAACACAAATAGTGTTGAATTCCTTAGTGAGATTTTAAGAGGGAATCCTAAGAGGATGAGAAAAAGGGTGTAAATATGTTAGAGCACCTCGTAAAAATATTGTGGGCCTGACCATGTTTAAAGTATAAAGAAAATAATTGCACATATAGATATGGATATAGATATAGATAATATAACTATGCTTTGATCGTCAACCTAATGAGGAATAGTACAAACCAGGAGTTCGCTCCACCTAAAATAATCGTCTTTGTACTAGAACTTATGACATTGTAATCTTTACTTTGTTGGGATGCATCAGATATGTTACAATGTACAGCAATCCTTGCTTATATAAGCAGGTGATAAGGTAAGACTAAACTACAAATTGCAAAATGAGATGCCCAATGCATAATAATAAATGCCTATGATCTAAAAGAAAATAATGAGAAATGGCACCCTTATAAGAGAACTTCTAGAATACCACCTAGAATAACTAACATGATCCTATAAACAATATTACTAAAAGGTTACAAAAACTAACTTTATGGTATCTAACTTACAATGACTAATGTCTAAGTAAACTTAATGTGTGAAATATATCCCCTTTAATAGGATAGGAAGTGACATTTACTCCAACAAACTTCAATCAAAGGATGCTTTGAAGCACATATGTCAGACAGACCCAAAGACCAAAGGAATTCATATGTCATATTCACCGACCCTTATCAGTCTCCCATCATAAAGGGGGTGGGGCTAGGGGTTTGGATATCCAAGTGTCAATGAATTTATTTCTTCAACTAGATCAACTGAAACCCTTCGACTATTATTGCTTTTTGATCTAGAAGGGGCTATGGAATTCAATCTAATGCATACGAATGCTTGTTCTGACATTATTTCCTTGCCCTATCCAATATTTACACTTAGGCAGCTGAGAACTTGGTATCCTATCTTTCATTCGGAAAGAAGAGTGTAGAGGTGGGTTGACCAAGTGAATAACTAGCTTCTCTAGTAATTGGTTTTCTGGCTAAGAAAAACATCTATCTTTTGACCAAGGAGATTCTAGAGGTTATATCATATTTAATATTCCTATTCCCAGTTTATTTTTATTTGTATTTCCATTCTATTTGTTTATTCCATAAATCCACAAAGTTCCTGACCAGGAGAAGCAAGGATGTGGGAACGAGTTTTAGGGACAAAGGGACCAAGGGCATAAATTTGGGGATAGCAGCAAGGTGCCAGTAGAGGGGCCAGCACTAATATACAAGTTGAGATGGATTGAAATTTTCAATGCAAAATCTACAATATAACATCTATGTGAGTCCCCCCACAAAGTTAAAGGTTGAAATCAGTATGGAATGGCACGTGCCATATAGCAATTGACCTGGGTGGTGGGTGGTGGCACTGGAGGGGACATTCACCCCAAGTCTTGTGAACATTATTGTACAAGGAATGCGGAATTTTTGGGGGTGATGTATCCCCATCAAACACTGGTTTATTTTTGTTCACATTTATTTATATTATTGTTTGACAAATAAATGCAATTCGCAAATCTTTAAGTTGTTCTATTTCAAGTTGCTAATGACGAGAAGCCCACAATGGGCTATATATGTGGGCATGGAAAGGGCCAAACAAGTCATTCGATCCACTTATACAATGAGTGAAGATAATTATTGTTCCATATAAGACAGCAATAATCAATGATGGCACCCTCAACTTCACAAGCCCCTGCATATAGCTACTTATTTCTTGAATCCAACATTCCAATTTTAAGATCACAATTGTCACTTTTATATATTCTTTTTTGAAAATAACACAATAAAGAACACATAATTAAAATCTTTGAAATTAACAACAATTCTTCCCAATTATATTAGCTAACATACTTGTTCTAAATTTTACCTTGCCAAGTGAACATTGTGACTTCGGTTCAAACTAGCTTTCAACATCTACTAAAACTTGCACTGCAGATTTGTTAATGTTTTAGTATTTTGGATTTTATGGATTGTAAAAATTCATATTACCTTTATGATGCAGCATCCACATCAATTTGAATAAAAACCTCTTCAATCTCTTTGAAAATTGAGATAAATGATTCCTAACTTAACAATCTAGTAGACTTTTCCTATGCTCCACAGGAACACATCCCTTGTGAAAGTCCACCTGCACCCATCCTGAGAATGGTATGGCAACATGGAGACGGGAATTTGTTGTCCCCAAAGGTATCCCACTTTCACCAAATCAAGTAGCATCCCTGAAACGCCAGTTTGAGAGCAGCAAGGCATGGGAGTGCGGCCAGAAGTCTTCAAGTACCAATCCCAAGGACTTATGGTCATTCCCCAAGGCTTAAGCCATTTTTGGAATGTCAATGTTAAAAAAAAGGCATTTTTAAATTTAAAAAAAAAAGTTAGCCGGTCCACAAGGCCACCCAAACCACATTTAACAATACCAAAACCTAAACTAAGCATAAAATAACCAAAAAGAAGAAATAAACACATTCACAAAGAAGGGCAACAAAAGGAGCAGTTGGTCAAGGAGTGAACAATAGTTGAAAGAGGAGGTTAGGGTGTCAAATCTACTTGATGTAGACTCTTAGGCCTACCATCTACTAATTACAGACAATTATTTATTACTGAGGGATTCTATGTTTACTGTTTAGTAGTTTGGTTATACTATTTACATTTTAAAATTTTATGTCATTTGTTAGTTGAAATTTGAAACGTCTGGGCATTTTTCTATGGTAATTTTGCATATCAATTCAAATGTGAAATCTGAATTCAAATCTAATGCTGTGTATTAAGCTTCTAAAATGTCTATGATGAATGCTTCATCAATCTTATGATATGCATATTTAAAATTTCTCATCCCCTACAGTCGCCCAAAAATTGGCCCTAAACTGTACCCGTACCAGAAACATGTCCCCGTCTCCAAAACTCCATGGAGAATAGTAATTTTCTGAAAGAAGAATAAAATTCAAACATTGGTGCATTGCTAATTTTGAAATGATGCAACTGTTTTAGTCAAACGAGGTATAGTTCATGCTTACCTTTTTACCAGAAATAAATCATAAAGTAAAATGAAACTAAACCACTGATAAATGCATGTGGGTGCTACCTTTATTGCAAAGAGATCGCCAGTAGTTCTCTTTTTGGCCAGAAACACTCGTCCAAATGCCCCTCGACTTATAGGCTTCAAAATCTCAAAATCATCTATTGAAGTTCTGTCTTTAGAAGCATAATGGATAGGACTAGCTCGCAAACTTCGAACCATGTCATCCTCCATTGGACCTTCTTCATCTAAAATGCTACCGGACGTTTCCAGCTTTTCCTCTTCTGATTCCATTAGTTCACAGACATGCAAGTACTTCTCACTGTTTTCAAACCAGGCCATAGAGAATTGTTAATCTGTTTTACAATAATCATAAAATAATGCATGCATAATGCCATGTTGAAATTGTTTGTTATAGCTCAGAGCATCAGAGCATTCTATAAACATACAATGGAACAGTCAAGATAATTGTTTTTGCACAACTTAAGCAAAGCAACGTATATATCATTGTAGAAACTCTAATATGTACCCTAATGTTCACAAGAACATATATTCACTAATTGGCAGTAAATGAAATATGTCTCTGAAGAAATTCTAGAATGTTTCCTAAGTTTCAAATATCATATATTCATGCCATATTAAAATTCCAAAAAAAATATACCATAACAAGTGATACATTTTCATTTTCTGTGAACAAGAGGAATGACAAAAGCCATAATAAAATCACTATATTCTATTCAATTTTTGTATCCCTAATTTCCTTCAATGTTAATTTAGTACTTTAACACTTACCGAAGCAGCTTTTCTATACGCTTCCCAAAAGTATCTACTGCAAGAGCTTCAGCCTTGCTTTGCTGAAGAACATCACGGAGATCCTCTAAACAAGAAACTAAATACTCTAATTCTCCTCCTTCATTGGCTTGTGCATTGGCTACACAGCGAGCGATATCAATGAGTTCATTTATCTGCATCACAAATTACACAACATAAGCCCATAAAATTTTAAAAAGAAAGAAGCATCAATTCTAAAAATATCCAAAAATGGATTCAACTAACACATAATAGAGATATTTAAAATTTTCAAATTCACTTCATTGCCCATCTTTCAGAATTCATTTCTTCTTCTAGTTTCAAAATAGTACAGTTCTTTTGTTAAACCTAATTCTAAAAAAATGGCATTGTCTTTAGAAAACTAGCACACTGGAATTTTCTGAATCAAAACAAAAACTAAGAATTAAAAAATACAATGTTAAATTGAGTATCACATTATCGTTAATTGCATTTCAACTAATAGCTACACTCGCAAAGAAATTAAGAATGCTTGGGATTGTAGAAATCCAAATGATAAAAAGACATGTTTCAGAAAATACTTCAAAATACAAGTTTCAACCACAGATGAAACACTCGCCGATCACTCATGAGTTTTAATGCTCAGTCAGTATTTACCACATTTACTCAGGAAAAACATTGCAGACGTTTATCCTGAAAACTCATCAAGTTTTTGTAAAAATTTGGCAAGTCCAAGTTAAAAACTCGGCCATGGACATATATGTCACCCAGCAACAAAATAAAGTATAACAGTCGGAAAGTTTGGGAATGCGGAAAATGGAGAAATGGAAACTCTTTCTTGAATATGTCTGTCAAAAACATCTATGGGATGGTTAAGGAAAATGATGATGGTCATAAACGGATCAATGGTGTGGTCGGACATATGTCACCCAGCGACAAAATAAAGTATAACAGTCAGAAAGTTTGGGAATGCGGAAAATGGAGAAATGGGAACTCTTTCTTGAATATGTCTGTCAAAAACATATATGGTATTGTTAAGGAAAATAATGATGGTCATAAACAGATCAATGGTGTGGTCCGACACTAACTGATCTACATCCTGCCACAGAGCCTAGGGAAACTTTTTTCATTGGTTGCTTTTGCTTAAGAAGATTGATGTGGCCAATGTTTTATCTGACTGTCGTATTCTTGGCATACTTGTCCCATTTGCTTGTTGCCTGATACTGGAGAGCATCTGTTTTTTGAGTGTAAATTTGCCTTGACAAAAATGGGTTTTTCTTGGCCAGAGATTCTTGATGGATATGTTGATAAGTTTGATCCTAATCTGAATACTTTCTGGTCTGTTTTCACTAGTAAAGTTTTATGACTTTTTGTGAAAGAAGAGGAATGAGTAAGTCTTTCGGGGCAAACAAAGGCACCTTACTGAGTTTAATAGTAAACTCACCTTTTTATCTATAATGCTGCAGGTCTCTGCTGTGATTGATGTCCCCAAAGAAAGATTCATGATGCCGCTCTATGAAGGTGCAGTGATAGTGTACAAGTCAGAAGTATTGTCTGCCCATTTCCCCAGGCTAGAGATATGCTGAATAAAGAGGAACTCGAGAAGTTGAATCAGATTCTTATGAAAAAGGGAATCTCTAAAGAGCAAGCGGTGGCTATCAACAAAGCCACCAGACAGAGCATTATGGCAGCTAGGGATGTAATTAAAGAGCCTAACATTGAACCCCCCTTACGGGGCCATTGAATGTGGCAAAGCGCGATGCAGCAATAATATTATAGGGTCATGGGAATAGGATGACTCTTAAGTTATTGTATTCTTCGCTTTGTGATGCTCAGTTTTTGATATCTTGTATAAGCTATTGGACACTATCTCCAATACATATATATAAAGCAAAAAAACCATTCATTGTCTCTGGTTTTGGTTGCTGCTCAAGAGACAAAGCAGCCTCCCAAGCTTGTATAAGATCATTTGCAAGTATTTTAATTGATTTGAAGCGGATTTGGAGAACAATTGAAGTTGATTTTAAAGCAAAAACTTTTTAGGGATTTTCCAGATAGGTTCTCTGGATTTATTCTTTCTTTTTTTGAATCATTTTATCTCCTTTTGTTGCATTGAGGTTTACAGAAATGCAATAATGGCATTTACAAAGTACTTTAAATTGCTTTAGAGTCTAGTGGACAAGATTTAACACCATGTTTTGACAATTTTAACAGATTTTTCACTATTTTCTCAAGAATCTTATTTTTTACAAAGACACTTTGCTATTTTGATTTGCTTCAGACTATCAACCTACCAGCCATCACCATTCCACACGAGAATGTCATTTTGTACCCAATTTGCATTTAAATTTATCTAGACTCAACTTGTTTATTTTGTTTACTCATTTACTCTCATCGGATGCATGTCATGAATTTTACAAATAAATGCATCTCTAGTTAAATTTTCGCAAATCTTTAAGTTGCTGAGTTTTTTAATTTGGCCAGTTTTTCAACTATGGTTTCTACACGAGTAGCTGAGTCATATAAGCGCACGTCTCAAATTGTGTTAACGGTTAACCTTCCAAAGTTTGAGTCCATCCATCCAACCAAAAACACATTATTGTGGACACAAGAAAAATGGATGCATTTCAGACCTATACATGTATGGATATAAGCTAGTTTTTTTAAATACATGACAATTTGCATAATTCTTAATGGTTAATATACTTTTTCATACTCATTAAAAAGTTTGAAGCTGGAGATTTGATTATATGCACTGCATATATTTTGTAAAGTAACACCGTAATTCAGGAAGACCGCACAAAAGAAAATTATGTTCATGTTAATGTAGAGCCTAAAAGCTGAGTTTCATCATTCAGATTCTTGTTATTCTATATCATTATTTAAATAATACTCATGGAAGGGATACTAAAGAAGAAACTAGAGAGAAATAAAAATTAATATTGATATTCATAAATTATATTGTTATTCTACATTATAGTTTAGGGTAGAATTGATGTTGTAAGCATCACCCAAGTATATGCTCTGATTATCAGGAGCTTAAATGTCCTTATGAGAATTATACCTAGGAGGCTGACTGTAAATTGCATCTTTCAAATGAACGGATATATGTTGTTTCTATAGGGAAAAGCATGATTAAATGGTGGCTTATTGCATTGAAGTTGGCAATGACTTTATATTCACTTAGTTCCACAATGCCTTATGAAGGATAAACAAATAAATGGTGCCCGTCTTGATATTTGCTTGACAACGATCTTAATTCTTTCTAGAACTATTGAGATCATGACTACTAATGTTGCATGCTTAATGTTTAAGCGTAAGCAAAACCTGGATTATGCTTTTGCATTTTTCATTCCAATAAATCCCCTATCCTGAGGGATAAAAATGATTGTTACTCAAAAAGAGTACAGCCAAAAGCAAACATGAAACCAAACAATATAAAAAACGAAAATTACAAAGAAAGGTCTAAAGAGTTGCAAATTAAAGTTGCAGGGGTCCATCTCTATTGATATTGATGCATATTCAAATCTCCATATTTAAGTAAGGCGAACAAAAGCTTGGGAAATGCCATGGCAGAGATCCATGACTCTCCAAATCGTGCAGGTAGTTCGAATCATCAAGTCAAGCAAGACCTTGCTGAGTTTTTATGACTCAGCCTGGGTCATTGAATTATATTTAATTTCATGACCCAGGCTGAGTCATAAAAACTCAGCAAGGTCTGCTTAATTCCATGACCTAGGATGAGTCATAAAAACTCAGCAAGGTCTGCTTAATTCCATGACCTAGGATGAGTCATAAAAACTCAGCAAGATCTGCTCAAGTTGATGACTCGAACTACCCGCACGATTTGTGGAGTCATGGATAACATTCCATGACCCGGGCTGAGTCATAAAAACTCAGCAAGATCTGCTCGACTTGATGACTCAAACTATCCGCACGATTCGGAGAGTCATGGATCTCTGCCATGACATTTCCCAAGCTTTTGTTCGCCTTACTTAAATGTGGAGATTTGAATATGCAGCAATATCAATAGAAATGGACCCCTATAACTTTAATTTGCAGCTCTTTAGACCTTTCTTTGTAATTTTTGTTTTTTGTTTTATATATATATATATATATATATATATATATATATATATATATATATATATATATATATATATATATATATATATATATATATATATATATATATATATATATATATATATATATATAAGTTCAAGGATTTTATCATTTTTCTGAGTCATGTTGTTGCCAAAATATAGCCTAGTCACAAGTCAAGTTGGCCTTGCCGAATCTGAGAAAAGTTCGAGACTGGGAACTCTATGTCATGGAGGTTGCTCAGTATTATTAATATATGGGTGTGGATGTCATGCAAAGTAATGAGACTCAAACCCGGCCCCGACTCAGCAAGGGTAACTCAACTCAGGACCATGCTCTGACTCGGCAATGACTCGGCCAAGGGACAAAATCCTTGAAATTTAGAGATTTTTTAGGATTTAAAGAACATTGCATGCACCCATTATTGAATAAAGCTTAAAGATGCAATAACATCATGAAATAGAAGGTAATTTGATCACATACATATAACAGAAGGAATAGCAAACATGATTGGAGTAATTTATAAATGATGCAACTATCTAGGAGGCATAACTCTTTAAACTTGATAAATACCCTATGTGGTATAATTTCCTACTTACTAAATTTCATAGTTTAGTCAACAAAAATTTGTGTCAATGTGGGATCCAATTGTAATCAAAGAAGCATACATGAATGTAATAAACATGATGTGCATAGGCTCGGCATTAATTGTATATTCCAAAAATAGCTCCACTAGTTCTAGGGCAAACTTTTCCAACTGGTAATGGCAATGGTCTAAAATGTTGGATGTCCATTAGGCCATGTATACAAAATTTTATTTTACATACTCTGTGTTCTTGAGCAATATGTTTGATAAAAGCTTGAGAACCAATTAAAGGTTGCAACCCATGCTGTCCAAATTCCAACCAATAAAAGGCTTAAAAAATATCCTTATGACTACATTCCATTGAGTAATCCAAGCTCAAAACTGAAAATAAGATTCTTATACTTGGCCTTACCACACCAAATGAGACCCATTGAATGTATCCAATTTAGATGACCCTAATATCCAACATCTCATGAAACTTTTGTTTCATCTTGTTTACAAAATGGATTTTATTTTGCATGGATGCTGTTTCATTGGATGGGTACCAACTCGATCCATTGTTCAGGAGTTCATACTAGCTCAAGGAGTAAGTGGACACCCAAACCATTATCTGTAACCATTCTTCTTAAACTTTATGAATATTGTGATCTTCATGGCCTTCATATCATGTCTACTTTCTTCATGAGGAGGTTGTTTACCACTCCCATACATTGTACCCTCTCTCAACATTAATCACTACCTCACAAATCCTTAGGAAAAAATGTTTCCGAATGGTTGCAAAAAAAAAAAAAAAATTTGAAGTTCGGACTTGCCTAGTCACGGCCGGGTCACAATGCGAGTCAAGAGAGTCGGGTGAGTCAGCCCCGATGACCCGCCTAATCAGGGTCACAAGTCATTTTGACCCTGCCAAGGTAACTCAACTAACCGACTTGGATGACTCGCCTGACTTGCGGTGAGTCTCGTTACTCTGATGTCATGTCCCAACTATGACATGACCATATTAGCTATGAAAATTGTCGTATTCCATAAGACTCCACAGTTTCCAACTGAACCTCTTAACTACAAATGCCCTCCAGATATGCAAGGGGTGCTTATTATAAAGTTTAAGTGATCGCAGTAATTATCTGTGGTCCAAATACCTAAGGCAGCAATGATCGCAGAAACTAACCGTGGTCTAAATAACTAAGGGAGCAATGAGTAGTTAAAGGTTCTGATAAACATGGCAATTAGATAAACTGATGATTAAATATGAAGTAACGATAATAATAAAGGGAATGCAAGATACTAGGAGAGTCGTGTTTATCATTATTGACAGCTGTAAAATGATAAACAAACAATCTACTTATCATGACAAACCCCTTGGAGTAATAAAAAACAGACATTAGTTAAGAAATAGCAATCATACAATGAAGAAATCATACTAAACATAAACAATAGTAAAAGTGTGATATTATGACAAGGATACAAGAGACCGCCTCTCTTGGGAAAGATACCCACCTTTGATAGATATATAGAAAAGTTGACATCCAATGGGGGGAAAGGATAGAAAGAGAGCAAAAGAGTGAATACAAAAAAAACTATCCAAAGTGATCTCAAGAACATAGAATAGAAGCCGCAGAAAACAAGTATTCAGTTAAGGGAATCAAATGGAAGAATAAACAAATATTGAATCACAACAAGAACATAAATCCTTCAATAAATCAAATCTCCAGTACGGACAGAAAACTGTTAATAAACATTAAAAAGATAGATTGCCGCAAGGGATTGGGAAAGAGTCTACAATTAAGGAACAACTGCTAAGGAAAACCTTTTGCAGTGATGGATAAGTTATAACAGTTATGAGCACACCTGAGTGCACTGTGAGAGGGAGAACCACTAAGGGCACACTATTACACCTTTCCATCTCCTATGTCGGAAGATTATTGGTTTATCATAGTTAACTTCAACCATAGAAGAATGGAAGAGGACCTTATGGAGGGATAACCCCTGTCTTATGAAACCCTATCATGTCTCCTTACTCCACAACTTCTAGAATTGGAATTCATAAATAATATAAGTATTGCAGAATGATGAAAATATATTCTCTTTATTCTAACCTTTGATTATTTACGAATAATGCTTACATTATGCTAACATGCATGTCAGCATTGTGTTCATGTGGAGGATGAAGGATTCAAGTCACGGATTGCATTAAAAACAAAATTTATTTGGTAAACCCAAACCTTAAACTGTTGCAATTGTGATTTAAGGCAACTTCTAGGGAATATTGGGATTGGGTATAATGATTAAGCAGAGTTTGTGACAAAAGTTCCATCTGTCAGTATAGTGGTTGCAATTTCAACTACGCAATATTGTAGGGAGGCCCACAGTCTCACCTCAACACACCAATAGGAGATAAAAAAATCTCAATGTCAGATCCTAAGCAAAAGCAAATAAAAAGCTGAAATACGTATAACAGGAGAAAAAACATCATGATCTTATTCAATCCAATTATTAGATTGGGCAATGTAACAACATTTAATAGGTAATAGGCCTAAATCAATATCGATGAAAAAATTGCTAGAAAACATGGGAAATAATGCAACCAGGATACAATGTGCATGTGCAAAAGGAGAGAAACCCAGAATATCATTTATCAGTAAGAAAGAAATAGATAAAAAAATATACATGTTTTGTTTATAACTGAATATGGAAAAGGAGAAGAAAATTACAATATATCATACCATTGAGGCATTGTATCCAAATCCAGTTCAAAACAATTATTGATTCTGAGCCTGGTCAAAAACTAAAACTGCTAGGTTTCATCATTTAAATAGTCCTTTTGATATTTTATAGATAACAGTCCCAATAGATACCTCTCTAATACTATAAAAAAAATGTGAAACGGAATATTTGATCTTGCATAAAATTACGTTGAATGACTAATATTAGTTATAGCTTAACACATAATATTAAACATTTGCTCTAATTACTAATTCTTTTACTTCTATATAAATTGAATAGTAACATTAGCTTTATCTAAATATTTAGTTTGAATATCTTAGGTCTAGCTTTATTTCCAAATATTAAAGATCAAATTAATAATGTGTGACTTCTAGATATTAAAACTTTTTCTACCTAAGGTTTAATATAAAAAAACCTAATGATTACAATCTCACATAATCAAACCTAGTAAATGTGATAACTGGAACCTTCATGGTTTTAGTCAGCACTTCAATACTCTATTGGCAATTGAAGCATTCCCTGGGAGGCACCCAATTGCTTAAACAATCACTCTTCCCAATCCATCAACTAGGAACTACTTCCTTTCAGTCAAGGGTTCCTGCGTAGATATAAACTAACACTAGATCAGGGGTTACCATTCCTCTAAGAACCATACAAATCTTAACATTATTTTGCCTTTACTCCTTGTCAAGGTTTCCACCTAGTGTAGGAACACAAAAAGATCCTTTATTCTTGTCAGCATTCCACCTCCACGAGAAACTATCTACCTTTTCCTTCATTGGGGTTTCAAGCTTTGCAATGCCTTAGTCCATCATCACCTAGCTAATCTGGTCTTGTCTTTTTGAGATAACCTCGCTACTTCAATCTTTTTTCCTTACAGCAAATAGAATAAAAGCATTTAGTGGGCAACTTTTTAAGTCGTCTCGCTTAGATATTGGTAGCCATGATCTAGTCATTTATTAGTGTTATCGACAATTTCCAGTACCATGGTCTCGTCGATATAAGTATGATATATTTTCCACAGCAAGTCAAATTGTGATATTGCTATCAAGATTTAACTGTGTAGTTTTTGAGTCAAACTCATTGACACATGTTTCATGAGTAGTGATTCACACGAATCCATCTCTCATAAGAATAAATGGAACACTTAGAACTCATTGGATCTAGGGAAGTCTTGCTACTTCACCTCTATGAGCATCACCTAGATCCAATGAGTGCTAAGTGTTCCATTTATTCTCATGAGAGATGGATTCGTGTGAATCACTATTCATGAAACATGGGTCAATGAGTTTGACACAAAAACTACAGAGTTAAATCCTGATAGCAATATCACAATTATAAGTATTTAGAATCCCACATGTATGAATTGGAATCCTTACAAGTTCAATGAGCTCCGAATACCTAAATTATTGTCACAGCACCTTGTATACCCTACTTCTCACCTTGCAACAGTCAAATCATGAAAAACATTGAAGGCTAAATTATGAGCTAACCCTACCCCAATTTGTTTCAAGTGTTCTTATGCCTTTTCAACATCTGATGTTGGCATAAAAAAAAAATTAATGAGTTTGGTGAGTTCAGATGATTGTGGCCTTGAAGCTCTTTGGGACAAGCATAGGATTGATGCTCATAAATGCTGGTACTTCTACGGAGAATCATACCAGCACTTGCAACATGTTGCCATCAAAATTTTATCACAAGTTCTTAACTCTTAAGATTCTTGTTAATGATATTTTTAAAAAGTATCCATAACTCTTAACTCTCTACTTTCAAAATTGAAAATCTTGAAATTAATTGAGTTTGGCAAGAACAGATGATTGTGGCCTTGAAGCTCTTTGGGACAAGCATAGGATTGATGCTCATAAATGCTGGTGCTTCCATGGAGGTTTGTACAAGCACCTGCAACATGTTGCCATCAAGATTTTATCGCAAGTTCTTAACTCTTATGATTCTTGTTGATGAATTTATATTTTAAAAAATTATCCATAACTCTTATCTCTCTACTTTCAAAATTAAAAATCTTGATAGGCGGCCAGTTCACTTAAGGGGGATTGGAGAATATGCTCCTTCATCCACTCAATCAAATGCAGTAGACTACACACCAAGAAGGTGGTGGACTTGGTCTTTGTGCATTCGAGCTTGCCACTCCTCACAAAGAAAATACTTACAAAGATGGGCAGACAAAGGAAAAGAATATTGATTCAGAGCATTCCGAGTTGGATGATTCAGTTTCCCATTTTGCTGCACTTGGAGTTGATGATGAGCATAAGTTACATAGTGATCATAAGGTCATGAATGCTAGTATTGCTGCTGATGTTTGTGCCACTGCTAGTGGCACTATTTGAGCTTCTTCTAATTTACCACAGCATATGGAGGATGCCGATATTTTATGACACATATGACATTTGATCAGTGATGGCTAATTATTAACAGTTGACATTATTAATTTTGAAGTAAAACATTGATATGGTGGTTCATTTAGCTATGTTATTTGACTAATAGCATAATGATTGTATTATGAACTTAATTACTGCTGCATATCTGTATATAATTTTATTTTTATTTTTATATGATTTTGTACGGACTAACCCAAAGCCCCAAAAATAAAAATAAATGACTGAACCCACGAATCTGAACCCTGAACCTGATCTCAAAGCAGAACAAGCAATTATTATCAGCAAACCCAAATATTATATGATATTATCCCATAAGAGTATCTCTTTCTATACACTTCCCTTTTAGAATATTCTGAAAAAGTAATACTTATATCCACTACAGGATTCCCCCTGATATAATTTGCTATAAAAATTTACTGGCTTAAAGCTTGTACACATTCTATTTTCCTATATTGTCTGGTGACTGTTTTAAGCAAGGTCGGTCTTATTCATCTTCTCAAAATATATAAGTGAGTCACACAATAGAAAGAATTACAAAAAACACTATATATAAAGTGAGTTGCTAAATTTATATTGCAAAATGCAAAATCATGACAAACCCACAATGTCAGTAGATTACCTGGCGAGGATCTTCATATTCGCAAAAGCTTGTCCTCTCTGAAAGCAGGATGTCAATTTGACAGGTTCTTGGAGTAGTAAGGGGAGACCGTGGTGTCATGCTCCCTGCAGATGATGTTGTCATTCCTTGCTCAGATTTTGGCCCAAACCGAGTCTTGCATGACATTGTTATATTGCCCTTCAATTCATCCATACCATAGGTTTCTGGAAGATAGTCTAGCATGTCTTCAGAACCTCTACGAGAGGATTCACTGAGCTTGGGAGAAGGCTCTTCAGATTCTTCGGTTACACTCATATTGCATGCTTTTCCAACATCAGGACTTCCCCCTGTTGTCTGTGAGCTTTTAGGAGTGTAGGCCTCCATTATCTTCTCAAGAGTGTCTGCAATCCTTCTCAGCCTTTCATCTACATTCAAACCCTTTAAGTCACATCTATCTGCTATTGTACAAAGGCGTGAGTGCTCTTCCAAGTGAGATGTGGGCACTTCTTCCTCACAGATTCGACATATCATTGCATAGGTCCCATCTGTGATATTTTGCTGATCTCCCCAGTAACCCCAGGAAATCCTATGTTGATGCTTAGAAGATGTAGTAGATTGAATACAATTTTCCTTGATATTAGGTAGTTCTGGAGCTTTGGCACCTGCCTGATTGCTATCCACCAAAGTTTTCTGCTTGTTTGATGTCTTAATAGAATCAAATTTAAACTCAGTAGATAACTCTTTCACAGCAGTACTTTTCTTCTGATTTTTATCACCTGCAGAGGGAAGCTTCTTCCAAGAGGCAATGCGATCCCTCGTTCCAGTAGAAGCATCAGGTTTTGTCGCCTCTGCACGGATATTCAAAGATGGTACAGCTTTTTCTCTACCTTCCCAATTATAAGGTTTTTGTTCTTCACTGAAAAAACGTGGAGTACGAGTTGATTTCAGTTCCTTTCCAGTAGTGGAAATTTTTTCTTTCTCCTGATAAGGTGTCCCTGAACTTGGCACATGAAATCTTGGAATGTTCCCCTCTTCATCCAAACCTTGCTCCTTGTGAAATTGCAATAACCGTGTGCAACGCGTAAGGATAAAAAGCATGCGCGTATGGAGTTGCTTTAGCACACCCATAGGAAGTTCTTGACGCCTATCATCTAAATCCTGCACAATACCTTCACATTGCAACCAAAACTCCCCTGCTGACATCATTGCACACTGCCGAGCCAAAACCAGGAGATCTTCCAGGCTCTCTTGCCATTCTGGATGAACTTCTGCGTTCTTATCAAGTATTTCTACCAAGTCTCCTGCAAATATTTCCAAGTCAGAATCTACTTCACCCTTTGCCCTGTCAAATCTGGCTCGTATATCTGTCAAGACTTCCTGCAGAAATCAAAGAAAAAGATTATTCAGAGAAACATATAACATTCTATCTATTTGGGAAGCCAACTTTCAAATTGTTAATATTTTCTGGATAGATTGTATGTCCTCTCCAAATCAACAATGAGGAAGTATGAAACTTAAATCATCTCACGCTAAACATATTTTAAAAATGAATACAAAATGGATAAGATTAGTGACCTGTAGATTATTAAAATTGCGTGGTTTCCAAAATGGGAAAGGTCGAACCCCTCTAGGATCTAATTCATGGGAGAAACTCTTTACATCATTGGGAAATTTCTTCTTCCAAGGACCTCCTGTAACACGAAGTAGGGCTTGGAAGCGAGGAGATTCTGATTCTTTTCCAGTAGTGCATGTGGCCTAAAACATGGTTTCAAACAGTTAACATATAAATCTGTCCCATGAAAGTTCTCAAATAGTACTTACAATTTCAAAAACAGGATAAGTCTGCTCTGTATTAGAGATGCAATACCAAATTGTTACCTCTGTTTCTTGAATATGTGGACCTGAGCTCCCGCTGCGTCCTGGTGCATCCCATGCAGAGGCTTTTGTTCCTGCGCAATGGCCCTTCAAGAATTAATTGCTTGTAAAAATTGGGAAAACTCACTTTTGGCTTGACCTATATACTGAACCTTTGTGTTTCATAATTCATGAAAAGCATGTAGGACTTGCATGGTTGGTCTCTATTCAACAGTAACATTTTGAACAGAAAAAAATATTATCTAAGGGTAAGAAAAATCAAAGCTGACTAACAAAAAAGCAGCAACTGGACAAAAGACAGATTTGGTACATTCAGTCTACATTGTTCATTCAGGTGATTCGAAGAAGCACATGTCATGTTAAAAAATTATCTAGCTGGACACTCAGCATATCACTTTACAAACTTTACGATCAATAAGGTTGAAAACAGAGGAAATTAAACTTTCCATTGAAAAGCTCTAGGATTTCAGAAATATAAAGAGGAACTGCAGGATGAGAAACTACAACAATTTGCATCTTTCAAAAATTAACAGGACTGAATTTTGCACACAAGGCATATCTAACTCTGTTACAAATTAAGTGCAATGTCTATCTGGATTACAAATCCATAAGTAGTTTGTAGTTATTAATTCCAACTGACTATACACCATATAGAGACTCACTTAATCAAAGCCAGTGGATTAGCTCTACACACTCATATTGCAAGAGTGTGATTTCAAGATTCTAAGCTTTTCCCTGCTTGCATTAAATTCATTAAATCAATCCATAATACAGGATAAACATGAAAAGACCCACAGAAGATAGGGAAATGATTCTATGCAACTTTGTGAAATCTCATTTACCTAATAGTCGATGGCATTTTTAGATAACTTGACTACTGGTAAAAATAATATACCCTTACCATATTGTAGACGACTGCCAGATGGAAGCTGAAAGTCTTTATGCACAACTGGGCTGTCATCTCTGGATCGACCACCTGTCGAGAAGCTGTCAAAGTTGCTGTCTATATCAACCCAACTGCCAAGTGATATGTTGTCCTGTGAAACTCCACTTTGGGATTCTTTCCTTGAGCTTGCAGCATGAGATCCCCTGTCATCATTTATAATTACAGAACCTGAACCCATTGGGCTGCTATGACAAGGACTCAAGTTTTGCAAAGATTTGCCACCATTTGATGTCAAATTGCAACAATTTTCAGTTCTTGACAACTTACTAGCACCCAAAGTTGAGCTTTTGGTTGGTACCCCATCCTGCAAACTCGGTACAAATCTCCTTAAATGGTCAAAATTATTAACATAGCCTCTACCACCAAAATTCTCCTGAGGCAAAGGACCGGATCTAGTCTTAATCCGATTAAGACCAAGCGAAGATGCCAAAATGGGGGACCCTGCACCTGAAGATCTATCAATGCCTGACTTATCACCAACTGTCTCTTTTGGTGATTGCCCAGGGCTCTTTTCCTGAGCTTGGTCTACAGTCGCAACTTTTTTGAGCTTTGTCGCATCCTGCTTACCATGAGTCCCATGTTTGACACCATCATCATCCACGGCATCTTTCAATTTATTGCCTGCAACCTTTCCTAAAAGGTCCTTTTTCTTCCACTTGCTATCCTTCCCAGCAACTCCTGCTCCATTAATTTCCTTCTTACTTTCTTCCTTGACAGCTGCCCCTTTCTTTTTCCCGTTTTTACTGTTGCTACCCACAGTGCTACTACTATTCCCAATGCCATTTGACCATGCACTGTTGACCTGGCTGCAGTTTTGGCCATCACCTCCTTCGGGCTTGGACTGTTTCTGACTACAGAAAAACTTACCCTTAAACACCATCTTCAAATTCAAAGCAAACAATCCCTCTACGCCAAAATTCCAAGCAATTGAATAAGAAAATTCAGCATTGACAGCTTAAAAAGTGCAAGCAAAGCCGAATAATCGAAACCCTCGGCGGCATATGCAAACAAAATCTTCCACGACGAGAATCCATTTGAAATGCCTGAATGGCGACATTACAACACGAACTCAATGCAGATTTGTTCATCTGTCGAATGTCTACAAAAGCCTGACCCCAATGTCGTAAAATATTTGCAACCTTCCAAACTTTAAAGCAAACCCTTGTAATAAAGTCAAGTATTCAATACGCTATCCCAATGATTATCACAATATTGAACGCCCTCCGTGCAATAACATTGTCTCGTAATTCCACATACCACTGCCCCCCAATGCCCCCAGAAACTTTGCCCAAAATTTGAACTTCTCCAAACAAAAACCCTAACCTCGGAGACCAATATCGATAATAACAACAACAATGCTATCAAAATGCAAAACACCCCAAGCCTAAGCCCACTTTCCAGTGCCAGTGCCCCCGCCGAGCTAATTTTTTACCAGAAAAATAACGGTGACTCATGAATAAAAACCTCAAAGAAGAAGAAAAACCAGAACATAAACGAAACAAAAATACCTGCGGCGCAAGATCTAAGGGGCGAGGAGAATACACAATGTATAAATGTTTACTATCTCTGGTGGATCTCGAAGCTGCAGCAGCCCCAAAATGATAAGGGAAGGATCAGATCAGATCCGATAAAAATGGTCAGCGTCTGCAGGTTAGGCGTTTGGCGCAACCGACCCAGAAAAGGGGAAACAGATGGAAAAGAATTCTATAAATTGCCTGCGTATTTTATGTTATTTTTTTCAGCTTGCATTCGTTTTATTCCCACCTCCTCTTTCTTCTTCTTAATCTTACCTAACAATGGCAAAATTTTACCATTCCAAAGATTGGCTGCCAAATAATCTCCGGATATTCTGTGTCTATTGCTCTATTCTCGCTGCCAATCCGAGCCTTCCACCTGGCTTTACTGCATTTATCTTTGACGTGCCGCGTTCGAAACCCACTAGCCTCTCTACCCGTCGGAATATAACATTTATAATCTGGATATAATAATTAATCTTTCATCGTTAAAATAAAGGCGCGGCAGCTCTTTCATGTTGGCATGTGGGCTAGCGGTGGTCTAATTGAAGTGTGGGCGATTACGCGGTGGTGGGTTGACTCACCTCACCTTCTCTTTTTACACTACTTATGAATGAATGAAGGTGTTTTAATAAAGTCAATCATCTTATGGGACTCTCTTTGTGTTATAAGTTAGCTTGTATGTTATGGATTTACTTCGAACAATAAGTTGTTTTGTGTGGTCTTACCTCCTAAAAAGGTGACGTTAGTGGTCCTCCTAAAAAGGTGACGTTAGTGGTCCTCCTTCAAATTGTTCTCATATTGTTCCCTCGTGTTTCCTCATATCCTAGTAGACAGCACACTCAAAAAAATTGTCATTTTGTTTTGATGCACTCTTTATTGTAGTAGATGTACTTTATTTCTTCACAATCCTCCTTGGGCAATGTCCACCTACTCAACTCACACCGGAGATGATGGGATCCCCTTCTTAACTACGCCACTAGCAACCTATTTTTACCTTTCATGTCTACTCGTAGGTAATCTTTAATCTCATGCCACTATGTGGGGTTGAACTCTTCAACATATTAGGCATTTTTCTTCTCCATTTGTTTCCTCCACATGGAAGCTTTAAATTAAACTAAATTCTAGATAGCGTCATTTTGAAGAATATTTGAAAAGGATTTAGAGCTTAGATTGATTAAATTAGTAGAAAATGATGAACCATTTTTTTTTAGCATTAATAACATAAAACTAATGAATTATAAAATGTTCAAGATTAAACAATGGGCAAATTTTAGATATTATAATGGTTTGAAATCAATTTTATCATTGTAAAGGTGGGTGTGGGGCTATGTTTTCGTGATGGTGCTTTTAAGATGGTTAGCATTTTATCGATTCCACTTTGATTGAGCATAGCACAGGAGTTGTATTCTTATAAGTGAGACTGGAGATGAACATAGATAAAAGATTGTACACAGTAAGACAAAAAAATTGTTAGAAAGCAAGAAGTGGTGAATCTACATAACTAATTTATATATGAAAATGTATGCTAACATTGTATACATGTATGCAGAAACTAATATACATTTAAATTGAACATATAGAAAACTCTTATATTTACATGTTGAATTAAAAGTATTTAATAGTAAATGTATTACAAGTGATATCTTATTACAATTGTTAAGTAGAAAGAATGTAGCTCTTTGACATAAATAATATTTAAATTAAATCAGTTCACAAGTAATTATTCATATAATGTATCCTTCAGGTTGGGGATGTAACTCGTAAGTAAGAGCTTGAGGTCTACTCTTCTCACAACCTGTGCAGTATTGGAGGACATGGTGTGTATGTTACATCGAATAAAACTATTGTGTACGTCACATCAAATAAAACAATTGAAGTAAAAGTTGAAGTAGATTTTTCCCTTTTTCCCTTTTAAGTTTAAATAATTTGCTATATTTTGTTAAATTATTATTGAAAATAAAATAACTTTTCAATATAATATAAGATAAATAGTGTCTAAAATAAAATAACTCTTGGATAAATGATGTATCTGTAACTTTTAATATCTGTTACTTCTATTTATTTGTATTTATTTATATGTATATTAATTTGAGATAACTAAAGAACTATCCATAATTATGTATAAATTAATCCACCACAATCCTTTTAAGAGATAAACAAAAAAAATAGCTTCTCTACCAAAGAATTGGACCAACAAATGGCCTTCCACATTTGATCATTATTTCTTTACAAACGACTTCAGTAGGTTGAACCATGTATCAATCATTTTTCTTTGAATTGTTGATCATGTTAATCCTCAAGCTAGCGAATTTGGGCTTAAACATGTATAATCATGATAAATGTGGGGAGGCAATGACCCGCACAAATGCTTATTCATCAGGGCATAAACATTGTGTCAAGTGTGAGGCTAGGGTTCCTTTCAATGCTAGTTTTTATATGAACATTTTTGTTATTTTTTATACTTTTGTTCAATCCTTAGATATAAAAATGGAATAAAAGTGACTAAGAAAGAATGACACCTAGCAAAACCTATTGCGATTTGCAAACTTTGTACTCGTATCCAAATTTGTGGGAGTTGTGTGTATGGATCTCTACTCAACTAAAGAAGCATGTAGAAGCTAAAAATAAATATGTTTTCCCATGGTCAAGGTTTTCTCAGTTTAGAATTGACTTTGTAAGAGACGAGTAATTTACTTTGTAGGCACATATATAGAGTTTTCAAGGCAATTTTCTTTATATCAATGACTCCCTACCTTTGATCCCCACCTAGATTCATTTTTTCAACATTCTTATGTGTGAGATTAATTATCAATACATTTTTTGATAGCTGAATTTCCTAAGGCTATTGGAAGTAGAATTGAAAATTGTCACCACAAATTATCAAAGGTAACTTCTAGATATTCTTGATCCATGTATCCCCTCATTTGTGTGAAAATGTACATTGCTAGATATCTACAACAAAAATGTGTTTGGTTGTGAGAGATCAGAGATGGAGACAATGGGTGGACTAAATGATAAAATCACTTTCATGTAGAGTATTACTAGTATATTAATCACCACATCCCAATGTCCCAAAAAAGTAGAGTAAAAGGATATATTTAGATGTAAAACATAATGAGATATGATAAATACAAACATCATGTATTCAATAAAGGTATAGATAAAATGGTTTAAATGGTGTTAGTATAGCAAATGATAGTTTAATTAATTATGTCATCTATAGACATCAACTAAATTAGGAGGAGTGGTAAAACTCTAATAAATCAAATGAGTACATGAGAACATGAGTAACTAAATTTCACAAGAAAATAAAATTCAAGTATGCTCAAGAATATTTTGTGCTACGTGCAACAAAAATGAAAAGATTTCCATAAGGATTCAATTACATAGGTTAAGATGGAAAGCAATTGCAACACTATTGTCAATATTACATCAACTATCCATGATTCAAAATACAACTAAAGACAAAATAAAATTTTAAAAAATCATTGATCATGCAAATATCAAGGAATTGTGACATTGTCTTGTTTATATGGGTCATGATGCTAATGAATGAGATACATCAAACCACAACACAATCAACTAAGTGAGAAAATGGATCTAATCATTAGCCTAAGTAAAGGAGTTATACTTCTATCAAAACTTCTCCGTGTGACATCAAACAAATGAGACCATGCTAGTAAAAATAGCTACCATCATTATTATAGATACATCTTACTATGAGTACATAGTCTAGATAAAGATGGATAAAGCATATTATGCTAACTTGAGATGATATATAGGAGTAAACTAGAATATCATACATACATCTACTACTATAACAAATTGTTGAAGAAAATTTTTCTCAAAATTATTGTTTTGAGTTAAGTTTCATTATTATCAAAATGATTTACATCAAGGAGAAGATAATGAATTAGGGCTTGGAAGGATGTTGGTAGATTATGAACTATAAAGGATATATGACTATTCTAATAATCTCAATGTTATTATTGTTAGTGTAGTTTTTTATTTTTCCTATTTTGCTAGGTTTTTCCTACACTTTTAATAATCTCACTTAGGTTAATAAAGCATGTCTTATTAGGTGAATGGTTGTGAGGTATCACCTTCCTACATGTGAGCATCCATTAGCTATCTTGGGAAGATACTTTGCTATCTTTAGTCTGATAGATGGTTGCTCCTCATTGGTTGGTGTTGCCACCTCCTCCCTCTTCCTAGCCTATATAAGCATGCTACCTAGCTTATATTTGTATCTCTTATTTTTGCATCCTCTTAATGCTATTTTGCTTCCAGCATTTGCATTACTCTCTTGGAGACTAACTCTATGATGTTATTTTGATTTTGTATCATTTGCATTCATAGTTTAGATATTTACTCTTTGCACTAGTTTTTTGGGTTATTAATCTTATCAGATTCTAACATGGTATCAGAGTTTTTCTATGTGCAAGAGTAGATTTTAGTTTCCTTATTTGAGAGATTCGAGGGGGGCTAATAAACTTTTTTGTAGTGTTTTGGAAAATGAAGTATGCTCTTCTCTTGCATCTTTGGATAATCCTGAGAATCAGAAAAGTTTTGACAAAAACGATTTTTCTCTCGGGTTTTAATCTCAAATCTAACAACCAACTTGCATATTTGGAGTTTTCAATCAGTATTGCAGGTTCCAGCATGCCATTGATGGACTTAGGAAGCTGATCCAGCATTTGCATGTCATATTTTGGTTGCTGGGGTCGATTTTTGATTTTTGGAGGCATTTTTTACTGTTAAAGGCATCTAATTTACACTACAACAACATCTTTTGTACATCAACAAGAAAAATGCTTTCTGGGTTTTGTTTGCAACCCTGAAAAACCATCTGGGTATCTTTTAGATTTTGCATGCAAGCTGTGTATTTTGCAGAATCAAGCATGCAAAGCTACAGCCATACCCCTCTCCATTGGCAGTCGCAGATTTGAACGCAATTTTCAAATGTCTCATTCTTGCTCATACGGACTCCAATTTTGATGATTCTTGTTATGAACTTGGCTATTTTTTTGTGCTCTATCCATTAGTGGAGTTGTTTTTTTGATTTTCATGCATGAATTCTTCAGAAATTGCAAATTCTCAGCCGTGACTATGCACAGTTCTCGTTTTGGAAACTTTGGAAGATCATAACTTTCTCATACGACCTCGTATCGAGGCAATTCTTTTTTTGAAAGTGCATAATTTTTTGAGTAGATCACAGTGGTGCTATTTGTTTCCTTGATTATTGTGCCCAAGTTTCACTTTTAGCATATGCTCTTCATGAGGAGGCCCTGTTGGTTTTTTCGTCGTAACTTGAGCATACGGACATATTTTTTCGATCTAAAAAATGCATCGGAAAGATGGTTTCAAGATAGAGATGATGGTATAGGTGTTTTTGATTTTTGTTGGAGTTTGGTTGCCTATTTTGGCAGTCAAAGCCAGATGTTCTATTTTGCCTTTCGAGAGCCATATCTCGCTCATTTAGACTCTTTTCTAGGCTCGCCAAATATCGTTGGAAAGCTGGTTCTGTGAGTTATTCAGTTGCAGAGGTCTTTTATCCAGATTCTGCTCCAGGTTCTTTCTCCTTCGAGTTTTGCACTTTCGCATTCTAGCGGATTACTTGGATTCTACAGGTCCTGGAATCTCTTCTTCTGTTCTTTTGGGTCACTCTTCTTTCTGACTTCTAAGCATTGTATGCTTCTATTCTATTGCATTCCTTTTTCCGTAAACGCACTGAGATAAAGTGCTTGCTTTTGCATATCTGGGATCTTGTACACCTTGTGTTTGTTTGTACTCGCACTCAATTATAAAGTGCCATGGGGGGTCATGATGTTTTTCCATTTTGTGCTCATCCACCTTTGTCAAGTGAATTTTTCTTCCACGACATTAGCCCATGTAGTGTGTCGGTGACACCGCCCTTTATCTTGTACTTGTACTTCTATTGCACTGTTGGTGTTCCTGATTCTTCTTCTTGCAGATGTTTTTGGCATTGCATTTCAGTGTTCTTGTCACCCCTCTCCCTGTTCAGCATTATGGGGGGGGGGGTTCACCTGTTGGCTCTATTGCTTCTTTGGTTCAGTTGAGTGATCTACGTATTCAATTTTTGTTCCTATGTACTAGGCAAATGCAGTGGCTAGGCACCTATGCATTTCGGTGAGATGGTTCATCTACTATATAGACACTCATTCATTCCTACCTTTGGAGGTCACCTCTTCGATTGATCAACTCTTCAAACTTTGTCTTCTCTACCTGGTCATGCACTATTTCAACGGGGGTTCCAGTAGTTTCTTCTGATAGTGTTTGCAGCTTCATGCTTCGGAGATGCTTAATGCTCTTTTTTGTTCCTCTCTTTGGGACATTTCCTAGATTGGAGGCTTAGTTTCCTTCATCTAGTTCTTTTTCTTGTATTGGGTACTTGATCAGGCCTTGTTGCCGAGACCCATTTTCCTTCTTTCATAGCTTTGCTAGGTTAGCATCCACCTAAGCTTCGCTTATGGGGGGGTGTTAGTGTAGTTTTTTATTTTTCTTATTTTGCTAGGTTTTTCCTACACTTTTAATAATCTCGCTTAGGTTAATAAAGCATGTATTATTAGGTGAATGGTTGTGAGGTGTCACCTTCCTACATGTGAGCATCCATTACCTATCTTGGGAAGATATTTTGCTATCTTTAGTCTGATAGATGGTTGCTCCTCATTGGTTGGTGTTGCCACCTCCTCCCTTTTCCTAGCCTATATAAGCATGCTACCTGGCTTGTATTTGTATCTCTTATTTTTGCATCCTCTTAATGCTATTTTGCTTCCATCATTTGCATTACTCTCTTGGAGACTAACTCTATGATGCTATTTTGATTTTGTATCATTTGCATTCATAGTTTAGATATTTACTCTTTCCACTAGTTTTCTGGGTTATTAATCTTATCAGATTCTAACAATTATGATGACATTTGTTGATGTGTGATAAAGATTGAGGAATGATTAAGCATAGTGATATATAGAAAGACACAATCCTATGCTAATAGAAGGTTTTATAAGATTATATAACACTATTGTAAGGAGGAGGAAGGAGAGAGATTCACAGAGGAGGAGAAAGAAAATACACACTCCAGAAGAGAAGTAGCAAAGATAGATAATGCAAAACTAGACTAATAGACAAATAAGATAATAAATTACATCTAAGCATGTGTGATGTGTATACATATGCTTGCAGTGAATAATGCACATGATATAAATAATATATTATAAATATATTAATTGAAAGATCTTATGGTGCCTAACAATTATAAATAGTTATGAACCTTCATCTTATGTGTGTGTTATCTATCACACTAATTAGATTTATTTCCTATTACATCACCTAGTGGATGATTGCTCTTAAAATAATAATTTAGAGACCCTTTATCTTATCATCAACATGTATCCACTTAGTGGATGCATGTTGAAACTTATTATCATATTGTTATATTAATCTTCTTGGAGACGACATTATGAGTTCTTTTAAATGTCAGGTAATACGGGTTTTTGTTATAGCTTTGGCGATTATGAAAGTGTCCCTGGGAAATGGAATGTGGGCCCTATTGAAATTTAAAACAAATGATAAGGGGGGAAAAAAAATAATAACAAATAAATATCCTTTTACCCCTAAAAAACCCTCCTCTCTAAAAGAAACAACCCAACCCCACAAAAAGATACCTTTATTAGATTAAAGAGAATTAGTTTGAACAAAGCTTCATGTTCATTGATTGAGCTCAAAGACTTATTGATGCAGGAGCATCTTGGTTTTGCTTAGTGACTACTTTGGAGTTCATGGGAGGAGGCTCAAAGGTTTAGGGTTTAGGGTCTGGAAATTTGGTGTCTGTTGCAAGTCATGAAATTAATTTTTTGTAATGAGTTAGAGGTTGAAAATTTCAAGGATGGAAGACAACCTAGATTTCTACCTACGGTTCGAAGCTCAAGTTCTAATTCATTCAGAGCTAGGAGATATCGCTAGTTTACCAAGACATCAATTTTGGAAATTTAATTGTTGTAGGAGGCCGACTTTGGCATTTAATTTATGTATTTGTATTTAATTTGTATTTTGGGCCGACCTGTGGCTTAGATTGGTATAAGTAAGGGTTGTGGGGAAGTCTTTAGGTATTATTCATCCATGGAGGAGAAGTAGAGGAGCTTGGAAGAGCGAATTTGGAGAAGAGCTTGTAGCTGCGGATTGGAAAACAAGGAGATTGCTTGGTGGGCTTGCGAGCACAAGTTGAGATCTTCCTTGGAGGTTTCTACCAGAGTGTGGATCTGGACTAGCTAGGGTTTTGATTTGGATCTTGAGGGATCTTGCAGAACTATTACTTGCTTTGTATTTGGTCGTAACCGGGAAGGCCTTATAGCTCGACACATTGCATGTAATCAGTTATTTTATGAATATATTATTATGATTTGGTATCAGATCTTGTGTTATTGCTTCTTGTTATTGTGTTTTCACTGTGTGGTTGTATAGCTGGGGGCTAGGACATCTCCTTTGGGGATTCTCCTACCTTGCACTACGTCACTTATCACAAAAAGAGAAGAACTTGTCATACACAAATTCTTTCCCTTTGGGATTACACAACTAAATATCAAAGGTGATACATATTAAAATGATGAACAATGTAAGACAAGAAAAGTCTTCTTGAACTAACTAACATACAAACCTCCTTGGGAAATAACACAGATGAAATAGAAAACATTGATACACAAAACTTTGAAAATCAAACAACCTCTACAAAATATTATGAACGATGCATTGACTTAGCAAATATAATCTCAATGTTGTTATAACTCTACAAATATAATCTTGTATATATTGGATAAATCTCTGCAAGTATTGTAATTTTTGTATCATCTCGATGCATTGCGAATACATATGAGACACTTGAGACAATTATATATGTTGAGAGAGACATTATTCATAATCATGACACGTTCGAATGCAAGGAGGTCCTTTTCAACTTCCTACAGGCATGTAAGAGAACCATTAACAAATGAGTAATAGAAACATCTATTGTCTCTCGTTGAATACTAACTTGATGTTTCATAGGAAATGATTTCACTTTACGTTGAAGAAGATATTCCATATAAGTTGACATGAAGAGGTAAATGTTGCCAACACTTAGAACTCTCTTAGACATAGCACAATAGGTGTTTCCCTTAGAGTAAGAAAAATACTAGTGTAGCGAAGCAAACTGATAGAAGTATAAGACCCTATAATTGCATCTAAGGAGGATAATACAACATAATTGAAACCACTCCAAAATGAACTGACAACCAAGCATGAGTGGCTTAAATTAAAAATTATCAATAGGAAGAGGCATATAAAAAATTGAAGAAACCAACTATCAAAAGCAAAATATTATAACTAAAGCAGATCTAGAGAGAAAGATATTTCTTGACGTTACACCAGAACTATTGAAGTTGATGAAAGATCAACCCCACAACTCCCAAAAATTTTCTGCATGCAAACACCTGTCATAGAAGGAAAGAAGCAAAAGCTATGGAGGTTGAAATTCCTAGATCCACAAATGACACATTCTTGATGAGCAAAAAAAGACATTGCTATAATCAAAAAGTGAATGAATGAATTACAAATAGATCAATCCTTATAAAAGGAGATCAAAACTCTAATAGGTAACTAACTTAGGTTTCATGATAATAATTAATAAAAGAATTAATTATTATATGCCCAAAGTTTAGCTTAAATAAACTAGAGATAATAAGTGACTTAATAATTAAATCAATGTGATCTAATTAATAAGAAAATACTTTATTACTCTAACACCCTCCCCCACCCCCCTTAAGATAAACTCAGGGAGTAGCTAAAAACCTAGAAACTACTATTGAAAGAAGAAGTGGGTCCTGACAACAAGGCTTGTTGAGGTACCCAAGCACAACCAAATCTTTGAAAAGAGGAGAAATAGAGAAAACCACATGGGAAAAACACTACTCCAAAAAGATATGGAAATAATGTTGAAAAAAACTAGTGAAGGACTGAAGAAGCTTCCAAACTAGGGAATGTCACAAAAGATAGGAACAAAAGATGATCATGAAGAACACTACCGAAGCATGAAGCTGCAAATACTGTCAAATTGTTGATTTGAAGAACCTCTGTTGTATAGAACATGACCAAGTAGAGAAGACTAAGTCTGACGAGCTGATCAATCCAAGATGGAATTAATGTTTTTGGCTTCCAAAAATAAGAATGAAAGAATGTCTATATGGTAAATGATCCATCTCACCAAAATTCATAGGTATCTCAAATACTAAATACATAGCCCACTCCATCAAATCGAGAAAGCAATAGAACCAACATAACCCCCTATAATGTCGAGAGGTAAGACATGAACACTATAACTTAATGCAATATCTCCTATAGAAAGAAGAACTAGGAACATCGAGAGTGCAAAAGAAGTATGAATGCCTATAATGGCACATGTCATCGACACAGCATGAGGCTAATGTTGTGGAAGGAACACTCACTTGAAAAAGGAAGATGGCGAATATGACCAACATGAAACCCCCCAAGGCACTTTATAATGTAGTGTGAGTACAACAAAACACAAAGATGCGCAAGATCCTAAAATGCAATAGAGTGGCACTTTATCTTAGTGTGTTTGCAAAAATACTACAAAAGGGTGTCAACAAAGATCAAAAGAGACATGGGGCTAATACAAGAGATAGTACAACCCATGAAAACTCATTTGAAAACCTAAAACAACCAAGATATCCATTAGAATGCAAAAAAAATAAAAAAAAATGAATGGGATGTGCCTGGAGTAGAATCCGAAAAATAGAATGTCTCAAGATATGTCTCATAGAGTGAAAATAGAACCTCTAACTTTGATTGCATAAACCAAAAACCAAACATTATCAAAAGTCTAAATAAACTACACCATCATGACCAACTTGGAACCAACTTTCTGACGATATCTCATTTGCAAAAAGTGGAGTCTGGATGAGCGAGTTATAGCCAAAAAAACATGTAGGTCAAAATAGAGCCAGAAGGGTCAAATCTTTTTATCGCCTCGAGATCTATGCCAAAAAATATTGAAAAGCATGCCCACCAGTATTAGAAACTACCTTGAGAAGCATGCCAATATTTCACCCAAATTGTCTCATTTTGTGTGCCAAATGAATTTGATTCACATGCCAAAAATCTTGATTTGTGTGTTGAAAAATCAAAATTTGCATGCTAAAAAGCATAAAATTGTTGCCTCAGGAAATGTGCCCAATCTGGGAGCAATATTTTGTTTGCCTCAAATTCCAACTGTGTCCAAATTTGACAAATTTTATATGAAAATATGGGTTTTTGGGCGCTCTGAGCTCAAGGGTGAATGAATAAATTACAAAGAGATCAATCCTTATAAAAGGAGATCAAAACCCTAACAAGTAACTAACCTAGGTTGCATGATAATAATTAATAAAAGAATTAATTAGTATATGCCTAAAGTTTAACTTAAGTAAACTAGAGATAATAAGTGACTTAATAATTAAATCAATACGATTTAATTAATAAGAAAATACTTTATTACTCTAACAAGAACTTCAACACTCCCTCTTATCAAGAGAGAGATCTTCAAATTATCTTCACATTAAAAGAATGTGAAGTTGCAACCAATGAGAGTTTTAAGATAATATTTATAATGATATCAACACTATTGTTGTCACATCATAACAATAGGAAAATGTTATCTCAATGTAACAATATCAAAATATAGCAATTACTACCACAATAATTATTGTTATCTCAAAATAACAATGTCAAACATAGCAAGTATCATTGCAATAACTATTGTTATCTCATCGAGACAAAATAAAAATATATTTCATTGTAGCTAATCCTATAGGGTGAAGAAAAGAAGTAATATAAATTTACCATATTTCCATCATGCATACTTGCAAAGGATGGGTTTCACAATGCCTTCTCACATGGGGTGATCAAGTGAGGACTTTCAACTCAATCTTTTCTTGGAGAAGACTATATTTCTAGCAAGTCTACTTGTAGGGGGTGGATCCACCATACCTACTCCTAGTGGGTGGAATGCCTTTATTGTGCCTACCTACAAAGGATGAAACAAAGAACATCATTATTGAACTTCCCTCACAAAGAAGCAACACCATAAAATAGATATTGAAGCTGAGACTCTTTCTAAGAAAGCACATCATTCTCCACTATGTCAAGCTTCTTTCTAAAGTATTCAAACTTCATCCTAGCAAGAGGCTTGGTAAGAATATCAACAACCTATTCTTTAGTAGAAACATACTTGAGTTCAATAGATGTCATTTGAACCATATATCTGAGATAATGGTATTGAATTTCTACATGTTTGGATATGTCATAAAAAAAGGATTAGTAGAAAGCTTTACACAACTTTCATTGTCACACATAATCATAGCAGGTTCAAGCATTTGAATAAAATGAACAGTGAGTGATTTGCAAAGCTACACATATTATCTTGCAGTCATACATACCACAACATACTTTACTTTAGCTATGCTTGGAGACACACAAGTTTGCTTCCTACTATGCCAAGAAGTCATGCTTGAATCCAAGTTCAAATAATAGCTTGAAGTACTCTTTATGTTAGCAGCACACCCTACCCAATCTGAATCAGAAATGCCTAACAATATTAGCTTAGCTTGGGATGCAAAAAACAAACCATATCCCAAGGTACCACAAACATATCACATAATATGATTGGTTGCAACTAAATGTATATGCTTTGGTTCACACATAAATTGACTCAAGGTACTAACAACATACCAAATATCAGACCTTGTGTTATCTAAATACACAAGTGAACCAATGAGTTGTCTGTACATAGTAGGATACCCCAAATTTGAATCAATAGCATCCTCATAAAGTTTCCTTGGATTTGTTTCCATTGGTGTGATCATGGATTTATAATCCAACACACCAAATATTTTTAGTATATCTATAGCATATTTACCTTGGCTTAGAATAATACCATTAAAGGATTGTCATACCTCAAGACCAAGAAAATAATGCAAGAGACCAAGGCCTTTCATTTCAAATTATGAAGTAATATTCTCCTTACACTTAAAAATCAAACCAACATCACTAGTAAGAAATAAATTGTGGAAGTTGATAAAAGATCAACCGCACAGCTCCCAAGAATCACCTACGTGCAAACACCTATCACAAAAGGAGAGAAGCAAAAGCTATGGAGGCTGGGATTCCCAGATCCACAAATGAGACATTCTTGATGAGAAAAAAAGTGATTATTATTATCAAAAGTGAATGAATGTGAATTACAAAGAGAGATCATCCTTATAAAGGAGATCAAAACCCTAACAAGTAACTAACCTAGGTTGCTTGATAATAATTAGTAAAAGAATTAATTATTATATGCCTAAAGTTTAGCTTGAGTAAACTGGAGATAATAAGTGACTTAATAATTAAATCAAAATGATTTAATTAATAAGGTAATATCTTATTAATTTAACACCCTCCCTAAGATAAACTTAGGAAGTAGCTAAAAACTTAGAAACTATTGCTGAAAGTAAATTTGGGTCCTGAAAAACAAGGCCTGATGAGGTACCCAAGTACAACCAAATACCTATAAAGAGGAGAAATAGATAAAACCACATGGGAAAAACCCTACTCCAAAAAGAGATGGAAATAATGGTGAAAGAAACTAGCGAGGGACTACAAAAGCCTCTGAACTAGAGAATATCCTAGAAGATAGGAACAAAAGATGACCATGAAGAACACCACTGAAGCATGTAGAAGCTACGAAGCTTTGTCAAAATTAATTGTTGATACGAAGAACCTCCACTGAAATATAACCTGACTAGGTAGAGAAGACTATAATCTACATCGAATTAGGAGGCATACAAATGCAAACAACTAAACTCGAAGATACATATGACATAAAACACCAAATCTTGAAGAGTTTATCAATCGAACATGAAAGATTACAACAAAGTAGGAATGAAAAGAAGAGTGTCTACATGGTAAATGATCCATCTCACTGAAATGCATAGGTACCCAGCCACTGCGTCTGCCTAGAACCTAGGAACAAATACTAAATACATAATTCACTCCATCGAACCAAGGAAGCATGAAAAACAATATAAGAACCCCCCCTAATGAAGACAAGGGTAAGGTGACAGTCAACTGGAAAAGTGGGCCAAAAGAACTGCATGTCAAGGAACCACGATCAAGATGCACAAAATAATACATATGTGGGTACTAAGGTGATCAGTCTCAGACACATCATGTGGCTAATGTCATGGAAGGGAAGCTCACTAGACGAAGGAAGATGACAAACAATGGAAAAACATCAACCCCCCATGGCACTTTAATCATGAGTAGTGCATGTGCAATAAGACACAAGATACGGTCAATTCCAAGAATACAATAATCTGTATGAGTGTCCTCAGATGACACTACTTGAATCAGAACGCAAAACAACTGAAATGAAAATATAGATGGAATATGACACTTTATCTTAGTGCATTTACAAGAATGCATACAAACGATGTCTAAAAAGACCAGAACAGACATAAGGTTGATACAATAGATAGTAAAACTCATGAGGAATCACCTAAAACAATGAAATTGATCCTTGGACCTAAAACAACCAAGATATCCACCATAATGCAAACAAATGCATAGAATGTGCTTGGAGTAGAATCTAGAAAAATAACTAGCATCACTAGAAATAGCTCTAAAAGACCTTTGCAATGATATAAAGAATTCCCAAATCAGAGATTAGATGTTCAAGACATGTCTCTCGGAGTACAAAATTGTACCCTTGACTTTGACAATAGAAAGAACCATAAAGAAAGCATCAAAACTAAAAAAATACTTGAACCACTATGATGGGCTTAGAACCAGCTTTTCGGTGATATCTTGTTTGTGGAAAATAGAGTCCATATGCCTGAGATATGAGCAAAAAACTAAAGGTAGGTCCACACAAGGCCCGAATCGATGACATGTGTGTTGATTCAATGTTGATGTCAGTAAGTGACAAGCACAAATTTGACAGTCAAATGGTCATTGAGGCAAAAAAACACTTGAAATTTTTTTGGAAATACAACAGGGAAGTAAAATTTGAGAGGGGGGGTGAATCAACACTTAAAAATTTCAACCTCAAAATCGTTCACCACACATCCATCTCAATCTCACAATCTATGCATATAAACTGAAATACCAAATTATGCATATACATCCATAGCATAAAAGTAAAATATTCAACACATGTATGACACAAGATATTGGTTACCCATAAACCCTCCAAGGAGAAGGTAAAATTGGGGTGGGGATGACACCCACAAATCTTCACTATTGCAGTAATAAAGTGTATCCAATGAAGGTTACAAATTTTGACCATGAAACATGATCTACCTTGTGAAAAGTTTGCCCTATTAAAGGCTTACACGATTGTTGGATCTTACCCTATTAAAGGATTTCAACAGCCTGCTAAAAGTGTGCCTAGTAAGAGGACTTTAACTTACAATGAAGTAAGCACCTTGTTAAAGGATTTGCAACAACCTATTAAGACTACTTTGTTAAGAGATTTAATTGATTCACCTATTAGAATGTCTCAGCAATGATCCTTCGGTTAGCACTTTGTTGCTTGATGTCAGATCACCTCTATACTAATGTGTACTTGATCCTTTCTTATCATATGTATCTCAGTTGTCTTCTGATTCCTTTCCTTTGTTCTACTTTAACTAATTATGCAATGTAACTTAATTCATAATACCTTAGTCACCATGAATGCTCTATTTGCGCATGCAAACTCTCTTCAATTCTCCTTAAGCATTTGTTAAAAAGTTTAGGGTTTGTCCTCCTTAAGAATACCTAGGTGACTTAGGGTTAGGTATGAATCAACGATAGTAATTCACCCATATTGTCTCATAAACCTTCCCCTTTTTTCAAATTGGGTGTATATAATGCATAGGGATTCACAATTAAGATTCATCCTTATCATCAAAGATCATAATAAAATCCTTAAGTTGGTCCAAAAATGGTTTACATGAAAGTTTGTGCCATTACAAAAATCTATGTCAAAACTGTGTAACTCTGCACTTGAAGTCCCTGATGCTCGACATCAACTACAACTTCAATGTTGTAACTCAGCCTCTGAATGACTCAACATCCATTGATCACTTAGCATCTGAATAGCTTGACACATACCATTTGCTCAAAATTTGAGTGACTTAACACTTACTAGTTACTTAGCTCATACTAAATATCTGTCACTCGACATATACTATCTGATAACTTTATGCTTTGCATGTATTACTTGTTCGACGTGAACTAAGTAAATGACTTAAGTATACTGTCACTCATATGTCAAAACCAGTCTAAGATTAACAATCTCCCCCTTTGACATGAGTGGCAAAATACTCGATCATGTATGAATAACCTTTAGCCTTTCAAGCATAACATATATATATATATATATATATATATATATATATATATATATATATATATATATATATATATATATATATATATATATATATATATATATATATATATATATTTCAAAAACTTCAAATTTTTTGCAAAAGCTTATGACTCATCAGTCATACCTCAAAATTCAATAACTCCCCCTAAGTTGATTGTGATGTTCTATATCTGAATCAAAATTGCTCTTCTTACTGACATTTCTTTTCTTCAAAAATAGTATCTCCCCCATACTTCTTATTCTCCCTCCTACTAAAAATTAAATCTAGTCATAGGAGACAAAATTCAATTGTCAAAAACAAAATAGGATGTCAAAAAGGTCACTGTTGCTGGATCAAAGGACTAGTGCCAGAAAAACAAATCCAGTGGCCAAAATATAAGCATGTGTTTAAAAAAATTGAATGTGGGAGAATAATAGTAAATAAAAAATTTCACTATTAATCTCCCAAAATATCACACCATTCTTGAAATAAAAACATGCAGTCCCAATGGAAAACATGCCACTAATTATGCAGGTACGATCCACTGACTAGAGTAAACTCAATCAAAAAAGATGATCCCAATAAATCATGGTCCTAAGACTGAATCCACTATAATGTAGATGGTAGATTGACCAAAAAAGAGGGGCACAGGGTCTAGTAAAGTCTCACAACCTTCAAAACAAAATTCCACCCAAAAGCAACATGCTAATCGGAAGACACAGGTTGGAGAAAAGACCCAATCAAAACTAACAGATTGGATCTCCAATGCTAAGAGTGGGAGCGAGATGAAGGTCTCTATGGATATTTCCAAAAAAATGCCATGTGCTCGTAAAGAAAGCAAGTGGTCCCAAATTGCAGAGTCATGGGACAAAAAAGGTCTCAAAAAACTTCAAGCGCAAACCCAAATACGAGGTCCAATCTGCAAACACCCCCCAAAATTGCCAAATCACCAAAAAACAATTGCCTAGTCACCATGCAAAAAATGAATCCACCAAAAAATGGTAGCCACAAAATCCACCCAGGTGTATTGGAAATCACATGCGCTTCCCAACAATATTGTCCTCTTAACAAGGTGTGTTGTAAAAGGCACCTCCACAAAAGGCATCCCAAAACTATTGTGTACTGAGCCTGCAGGACCAAATATAGGTGTGTGGTAAAGCATGGACTACCATGGTTGGTTTGTTTGATCAAGAAAAATAAAATGCCAGGGTATTTATAGAAGAACGCTTAATCAAAATTGCTTCTCCACCATAATCCCTTATTAGCCCATGCATTGGCAGTTCTTGCTAACTAGGGAATCGCTCGAGGCATGTTGGAAAATGCGGCTGATATCGGTCCATCCTGCTAACATGGTTGGGCAGAGTCTCCAAAGGGTCATTCAAACCTCCACTAATCATGCATGCAACTCGAGTGGAGGCCACGTGAGGTTTGGAACACAAAAAAATGCCATAGTAAAAGGAAAATCGCCATAAGTCCGCTAGATCACGAGTCTTTCTCCAAATGCGAAGGCCCAAAATGCATAAAAAATTATCAACATTGATTTCCACAAGCCAAAAGACACTACTTGCTCCTCCAAACCAGATGACAAATAGTACGAGCCTGTGTGAAGGCCTGTCAGAGATAATAAAGCCTGTGGTACCCCAAAAAGTGCCCCCAAATAAAATTCGCTCCCCTATGTGACATGACCATGTGCTCAAAATAATCTTGGCTTTTTAATAAAAGAAACCTCCACATGTGATTTTAAAAAAATAAAAAAATAAAAAGAGGCCAACACTTGCAAGTTCATTTTTTCAAATAAAAAATATCACCACCTCATTTTGCGTGCCCAGGCTCAAATGACCTAGGTGAAAAAAATTGCCACAGATTTCAACACTGTCCAAACTGGATGTATTTTATATAGAAATGAGGGTTTTTGAGCACTCTAAGCTCAACAGTGATGTTTGTTTGGGCTCAAGGTGCTCCCAAAAATAGGTCCCCCCAAATCCAATTCAAAATCCTCTAAAAGCCACAGATCTGAAAATTGATGTCAAATATCTTAAGAATAGAACAAGGGCATGAAGATCTGGAGCTCTAATACCATGTTGATGTTGATGGAAGATCAACCCCACAACTCCCAAGAATCACCTACAAGAAAACACCTATCATAGAAAGAGATAAGCAAAAGCTATGGAGGCTAGAATTCCCAAATCCATAAATGAGAGATTCTTGATGAGCAAAAAAGTGATTGCTATTATCAAAAGTGAATGAATGTGAATTACAATAAGAGATCATCCTTATAAAGGAGATCAAAACCCTGACAAGTAACTAACCTAGGTTGCATGTAATAATTAATAAAAGAATTAATTATTATATGCTTAAAGTTTAGCTTAAGTAAACTAGAGATACTAAGTGACTTAATAAATAAATCAAAATGACTTAATTAATAAGGCAATATCTTATTACTCTAACATAAATCATTCACATAGAGCACAAGAATCATAAAATTGTCATCATTCCTTTGAAAATATAAATTTGGATTAACCTCATTCTTTCCAAATCCCAAGCTAAGAAGATAGTTGTCAATCCTTTCATACCATGCACGTGGGGCTTACTTAAGGCCATATAAAGCCTTTTTCAACTTGCAAACATGAGAGTATTTTTCATGAATTATAAACCCTTCAAGTTGTTCAATAAAGACTTTATCTTCAATAACACCATTTAGAAATGTTGTTTTAACATCTAGTTGATGGAGTTTGCATCCCTTTACTGCTACAGTACTTATTATAGTTCTAATAGAAGAATAATGAGCCACAAGAGGAAAATTTTCCTCATAATATATGCCCTCCTTTTGAGAGAATCCCCTAGTAACATGCATAATATTTTTCTATACTACCATCATCATCATGCTTAATTTTAAACAACCATTTGGAAGAAACCACAGATTTACCTTTTGGTCTTGGAACAATATCCTAAACATTATTTTTTAGGATAGATTGATACTCTTCCATCATTGCATATTTCCATACTTGCATCTTAGAAGCTTCTTCGACACCAAAGGGTTCTGAAGCAATTACGTGATTCATTAGAGCAACATAGCCAACAAATTTTTGAGGTCTCTTACTTTCTCTAAAGGTGCCACAAGGAGATACATAAGACTCATTTTCTTCCATGAGGTTCCTATCCCATAGAGGACATTTCTTGCTTGTCGAAGAGGAACTAGAACTTGTTGAAATATCAATAGGGTTAGTCAGATCAACATTAAGATTTGAATCAACAAACTCCCTTTGAATCTATAAAGGAGGTCCAAGATCAGATAAGATAGAGTCTTGAAAATTCTCAACATCTTCTTCAATATTTTCAGAACTTGAATCTTTTTAAAATTTAGATGCCTTAAATTCATCAAAAGTAACATCTCTGCTAATTTCAATTGGTTTTTGATCTATAACATAGACTTTATATGCCTTAGATGAGACACTATAACCAACAAAGATATCTTTCTTTCTTGAAGGTTCCAATTTAGACATTTTATCCTCAAGAATATGAATATAAAAAAGACACCCAAAGATTTGAAATAACTAATATTTAGTTTAATACTTCAGAAGGCCTCTTCTAGATTTAAGTTGCCAAGAATTTGACGAGGACAACGATTCTGAATGTGAACAATTATTTTACAAGCTTCAAACCTTAAAAAAATAAGAAGACTTTGATCATGAATCATTGCCTTACCTTCTTTAATAACAATCATATTCTTCCTTTCATACACACCATTATGTTGAGGATTATAGAGAGCACAAAACATCCTCTTAATCCCAACCTTCGTACAATTTTTTTGAAAAACTCCAAACACACATTTTCCACCATTGTTTGATCTTAAATTTTTTGTACTTTTGTTAGACAAATTCTCAATCAAATCCTTAAATTATTTGAACCGAGACAACACTTCATCTTATTCTTTAGACTTAAGGAAGTAGACCCAACACTTACAAGAGAAATTAGCAATAAATGAAATATAATACCAAAAACCACTAAGAGAAGCAACAAACATAGGACCACATAAATATGAATAGATGATTTCTAAAATTTCTTTAGATCTAGATTCACTACTATGAAAGCTACTCTCGATATCTTACCTAAAGCACAACCCTTGCAAAAAATTTGATGATCCTCTTCAAGTTTGGGATGACCAATAACAACATTCCCCATGGAAGATAAGGTCTTGAAGTTCAAGTGTCCAAATATCTTGTGCCATAATTCACAAGAATCAGATGAACTTAGAGTAAGAGCTTGAAGATCATGATGAATCCCAATTTCACTTGTTGATTTAAAATTAGATTTCTTTTTCTAAGCCAATACTTTTCCATCAACAAAAACCACACAATATAACTTATCCTCTAAAAGTAAAATGAAAATCAAATATCTTTTTATACCTATAGCATAAAGTACATCACTTAAATGGAGAGGAATACTGAAGTTTAATCTAAAATAAGTAGAGCATGTTAGAGTGGAGTTGTTGTTGCACCAAAAGATTGATCTATCAGTGCCTGATAGAACCACTCAACCTATTGTATACAAGAGGTGGTTAAACTCTTGTCATGAATCCTGAGGGGAACTCTAAACAAATTTCCAACAATCTCCCCATTAGCATCACCCAAGGCTCTAAGGATTTGAACCTGTTACTAAGCTTTGATACCACTTGTCAGAGTGGGGTTGATGTTGCACCAAAAGATCGATATGTTAGTGTCTGATACAAACACTCAACTTATAGTACATAGGAAGTGGTTAAGCCCTTGTCACGAATCCCAAGGGGAACACTGAACAAATTTCCAACAGAGTGAACAACTTTAACATAATAGCTAGCATTGTCACCAACAATGACACGTAGATGAGAGTCTTTTACTTTCAAATATAATAAGTGTTCTTTAAAACTAGTGATGTGATAAGGGGCTCTGCTATCAATCAACCATGTATCACTGTTAGAGGGAATATTGGTAGAAAGATCATAAAAAAAAGAAAACCTTCAAATTTATTACAAGATTCCTTTTTTAGAGATGAGTTCTCTATATTCGCAATAGCCGCTTTATGCAAAGTTTTTGGTTTTACATGACAATCTCTTGCATAGTGTTCAAACTTATCACATTTGAAGCAAGTAGATGATCATCTTCAGAGAAGGATTTTTGACTAATGCCTCTTGCTTCCAATCTGCATTTTTCTTGAATATAATCTCCCCTTAAGTGATCAAACTTAGGAAGTTCACCTCTACCACTAATGCATTGAATAAATGACTCCCACGAATGAGGAATTCCATTCATAAAAAATCATAACCAAATCTTTATCATTACAGGATTCACCTATGGCAGCGAGTTGATCTTTAAGTTTTGTAATCTTCCTAAAATAAGAGACCATAGATTCTCCTCTAGACATCTTAATATACAACAATTGACTTCTCAAACCAAGAGCTCTGATGGTGTTATTGATCTCATACAATTCCTTCACGGTGTCAAACATCTCTTTAGTTGATTCTAATTTGGAGATAACTAGAATCATATGATCCTTAACAAAATCTTTCATAATCTTCTTGGTCATCACTTTCTTTTTTCTTCCAATGGGCTTTAGTACCATCATCTAAAGATTATTAAACACCAAAGTTAACATACTCTAATAAATGATTTTCTTCAAGAGCAACTAGGATTCTTGTTTTCTAAGAGGCAAAGTTTGAGGATCCTTCCAATCTATCCTCAACTTTAAGTTTGTTCACCATCTTTATATACCAAGAGGATCAATGAGACAAATAAAAGAAATTGGTTCAAAATTAAAACTTCAACAACCTAGCTCTAATACCATGTTAAATTTTGAACAAGATGATAAGGAAAAACAAAACAACAAAATCTTAACAGATAAAGATCCTTTCCCCCTACAAAAACCTTCCTCTCTAAGGGAAACAATAGCCCCACAAAAAGTATTAGGATTAAAGAGACATAAATAACAATTACATGCAAATATAACCAATATCAATAACAACAAAAAATCACACATAAGAGAACAAAAGACACAAATATTTAAGGAGGTTCACCCAATCCCTGGACTACATCCACCAAACAACGAGTCCAATATTCTTATTAACTAGTGATTACAACTTGATTACAATTTGTAATCCCTTACAACTCAATACCACCACAAGAAGCTACAATATCATCATACATAATAAAATCCCTAACCCTAAGCCTTTTTATACAAGATTTTGTCTCTTACAAAATCAGGGCTAGAATAAGCTGGCCAATAGAAAAATACAACTCCCAGTGCCTTTTACAATATTAAATCATTTTTGGCTTCAGGGGTAGGGACCCTCAACTCCGCCTTGTATCGCGATAAGGACCTTGTAAGGGGTGCCACCCCTTGACTTTTTTTTCTTCAAGGATAACATGTCTCAGCCTTGTAATCTAAGTGCTCATATTTAAAATTTGTATGTATTCTTATTTCATCTTTAGTTATTTCTTCTTTACTTGGAAAAGTTGGTATCTTATACCTGCCATTGATTTTGTCTTTGCTTGAGGATGTAGTTATCTACTTTTAGTTGGGATAGTTACCATGTGTCAATATATTGAAGTTGCATTAGAGCATCTTGAGCGGTCTTTATTGGATATATATGTGTGTGTGTGTGTGTGTGTGTGTGTGTGTGTGTGTGTGTGTGTGTGTGTGTGTGTGTGTGTGTGTGTGTGTGTGTGTGTGTGTGTGTGTGTGTGTGTGTGTGTGTGTGTGTGTGTGTGTGTGTAAGAGGTAGGTTCTATTAGAAAGTTGATGAATCTTATGAAAGATCAGTGGGCCAAAAGTCAACATGAGTGTTTGATTCTGGTACTTAACAATCTCAACACCATGCCCTTTCTTGGTCTTGTTGATTAATTTCCAAAACTATGTGATGTTTTATAATTTTTACTTTTGTATTAATTGGTGCTTAAAGTTAGATGATAGAAACATTATTTTTAGATTGTGCGAGTAAGTATGATGCTAAAGTAAAAATGAGAAAAATACAATTAAGTTATACTTTGGATCTGACATTTAACTACACCTTTCTTAAGAAGAATTTTATAGTAACTCTCTCTCTCGAGGCAAAATCTAGTCAGGTTGAGGTGGAACTAAGAAGATTATGATAATCATTGATTCTATCTTCTTGATTAAATGGACATAATTAATGGATTAACTCTTGCAAAAGTTCAAGCTAGTGTTTCAAACTGTAGTTATGATCCCATGCCTTATATAGCTTTGTCACAATTTTGGTTTATAAATTGACTCTATATGTGCAATATTATTGTAGTATGGATCATCGTTGTGTTGTATATTGTTTATTTTATTATAAGAACTGTGTATGTACTTAAATTATATTCTATGGAAAAATCAAATTCTTTTAGGGTGTGATATGAAAACTCAATTCTATAGAGACAATTCATCGAGGGAAGAATATCTACTAACAAGAATGAAAATAACACATTAAGATAAATAGCCTCACATAATTTATTGATTAAGAGGCCTGGGTTTCTTTAATAAGAGAATAAAAACTAATCTTTGGTTTGAAATCATAGAGGATTGATTGGAAAATATTATCAATACTAATTAAGAGTTAAGGGGATAAGATAAGTAGTCAAGAGTGTACTATTTAAGCAAGGATTTAAGATAAGTCTCAATTAGAAAAAAAATTAAAAATTATTGAAACTAAAATTATTTGGTCATGTTTAAGATGAAAGTGTCACCCCTTTTTGTTAGGGAAGGTTGCTCGAGTGACCCATACAACTTAAGTGAGAGCTATTGGGTGACCTTAGGGTCTCTTAGATGATTCTTTAGTTGATAATATATAAAATCTATCTAAGAATACACTAAGATGAACAAGATGTTTAAGAGACTAAATAATTCAGAGGATGTCTCATTGATCCTTAAATTAACAAGAGTAGTTACAACTTATGCCTTTACATGTCATGAGTTGGATCACCATACTATAATTGAATTACCTTGTCAACTTATGTGTATGTATGTTCTTCCCTCTTGGAGATGGAAGTGTACATAATAATTAGGTTTCTTCCTAAAATACATTTTGGAAACCTATAGTTATGTGTACTTACCTTTGTTGTCAAGTCCTTCATCAAGACTTGCAAAATGAAGGCATGAAGATTGATTGTAAATTTTGATAAATCAACTCAATTTAAGTATAAAAAATGAGAAGATATACCTTAGATGCATGAATTCAACAATTTTTACATCGCATTGCCTCACTTTAATTATCTACCAAGATTATGAAAGAAAATATATGACTATAACTAGTCCACCCCACCAAACAAAATATATGCTAAATAAAATTAAGGTAGTTTTTCACTTGTGGCAAAGAAGTCAACCTTGAGGTCTCTAAAAGACCCACCTTTATTGCTTTAGAGAGTTTCCATTTGTACCCTTTAATGGGGCTATACACACATTCACATCACCATTGTTTAGATTTTTTTCTGACTAAATGGGCAACTTGCACTCAAATATTTAATTTGAGTACTTCTTGAGATAATGATTATTGGTGTTAATCTATATATCATTATTGACAATATGGTTTGCTTCATTCTCCTCTACATAGACTATCATTAAATTTATGTTCAAACTTATGGATCAATGTTTATAAAGATGTTTTTTTACACATGTATGATAGTATTATTTTCAAGTTTTTTTATAATTGATTTTTACAATACAACCATAATGTGTAGACTATGAGCTCAATATGTATGGATTGATTTGCAATGCATTTATATATTACCTTTTCTTCTATGACATGATTTATTTCTTATTTTTTTATGATTTGTGGATACAAGCCTAATATTATGATCTCTCTTTAGTAGTTTATATAACCTACGAGAGTACAACTTGATTTTTCATATAATTAGCTCCTCAAAAATGGCCCAAAAAAGAAAACTAGGCACTTGACTTTACCTAATATGCATGTGTTTTATTTTTATGGGATTTCATCCTCATAGCTTTGAGATTTTATAACTGTCCCCAAGGAGTGTGGACATCCATTTTTCTTTTTCTTTTTTTGTTGTTGTGGATGATTTTGCACCTTGTCTTTCTTTATCTTTTCTCAAACTTTACATAGTTATTAGCCTTGACATTTTTTGCACCATTTTTTCTACATATTTTCTCTAACTTTACGTAGTTATTAGCCATGGCATTTTTGTCTTGGAAGATAAGGACCTCATTGCTTCCAAAAGGATAAATAAGACCCAAGAATTCCCTCTCAACAAGGAGGATTAGAGGAGACCTACATAAGTGATAGCAAGTTTCTACATCCATAATAATTTATTTATTGCTTCTAGATCTTAATTGTGTATGAAATTTTGAGTCTATATTTCGGGTCACACTCTGTGCACCATAATTAGGACAAGAGCTCAAGGACAAGAAAAAATTGGTGTGTGGTTTTTTCTTCTCCTTGAGCTCTTGGCTTGGTGATGGTTCATATAGTTGAAACATTGACTCAAAAGTTGATACACAATCAAGATATGAAAGTAATAAGAAAAAGAGACCTACATGCTAGCTTTTATTAGGTATTATAGTTTGAAAATTGTTTTGTATAGACTTGGCTAAATGATAAGTAATACTAGAATTAGTATAATAATCTAAGTTATTGATTCAGGTTTATGGAGAGATTTAGATACAAGAACCTAACATGTGGAAGCGCTTCATTTTGAGACCTTTTAGTCCTCATTAGTACAATTTTGGTCTCTTTTTTCTTCCCAATCTTTCTCACATTTATAGGCCATCTCTCATCTTTCGACATGGACCTTTAGGCACTATTTTATCACCTTTTTGGACATATCTCTCAGTAGTTTCAAATTTTTTGCAACTTCTTTATGACCTCTAGGACCCCTTTTTGGGACCCCCCTTGAGAATAGGTTAACTTAGGTTAGCCTATCTAGAAGAGGTTGACCCAAGTTGACCTCTCCTCTAAGGATTTTTTATTTAGAGGCTTAAAGAACCTCAGGTTTTCCAATTGTTACTCTTGCTCCTGGATCTACCTCCTTTGTTTTTTATCCTGAAAACTAGTATATAAGGAGGCTTTGACATTTCATTTTTATTCATCAAGAATCCATATATGCATAGAGAAAGAATGGACACATTCACGAGACTTCAAGCAATCATCTTCAAGCATTCATCAAGATCAAGCATTTCCCTCTTACATCAAGCAACTTCCTTCAATATGACAATGGAGTTTGCCTTCTAAGAAGGAGATCCATCATTTCAAATCATTCAAGTTCTCCCATCCTTCTTCATAGAATGTCACATACATTCCTATTTATGAGGTTTTGGCTTCTTCAATTTCCTTTTTGGTTTCGTTGAGTCAAGGCTATCACATTTGCATACTTGATCACATATCAAATTCAATTGCATCTACAAATGTAATTGTATCTTTCATTTGATATATTAAATTATACTACATGATAGCATTTCCTTTATCATTACTTTTACATCTCAATTTCAAGGTAGATTCCTCAATATAGGGGTTGACCAAGCCAACCCCACATCAAACCAAAATAATGTGTGCAGGAGCAGGATAGTCAAATTGCAACCACATATCTATAAACTAATCGTCAAAACATTTCCAAAGAGGTTGGGTCAAATTTTCTACTGTCCTAGGAACACGATGGCTTCATTGTAAAGCATCTAGATACTTTACAACCAAGTCAACGTCTTCTTGGAGCCCTAAGAAAAATAACATTTTCTAGGTTTTCTATTATGATTGCAAATCCACAGTTAGAAGTCCTATCATAGGTTCAAATCCATAATTTTAGAGAAAAAGGGCATATTCCTCTACACATTTAAAGGTGAGTACTCTATCATAACTTTTTTGTCTAGACCTATTTTCATATATATATATATACATATACATACATATATATATATACATATATATACATACATATATATATATATATATACATATACATACATATATATATATACATATATATATATATATATATATATATATATATATATATATATATATATATATATATATATATATATATATATATATATATATATATATATATATATATATATATATATATATATATATATATATATATATATATATATATATATATATATATATACATATATATATGTATGTATATATATGTATATATATATATGTATGTATATGTATATATATATATATGTATGTATATGTATATATGTATATATATATATATATATATATATATATGTGTATATGTATATATATATATGTATGTATATATATATATGTATGTGTAGATATATATATATATATACATAATATATATATATGTATATATATGTATATATATGTATATATATATATATACATGTATATATATGTATATATATATATATACATGTATATATATACATATATATACATGTATATATATGTATATATATATACATATATATGTATACATATGTATACATATATATGTATATATATATACATATATATGTATACATATGTATACATATATATGTATATATATATATATATATTTGTGTGAAACGTTATATTTATATTAATAATAACTGGTTCAAAAGAGCTCTCGGAGAAAAGAACCGAAAAAGAAAAAAAAACTCTGGTCATTGGCTGATACAAAAAAGGAATGCAAAAGAAGAAATACTGCATCAAGAAAGAGTATCTATCAACACTAATGAATCTTGTCCTAGAGATTCTTAGATTGAGAATATAGTAATTACAAAGAGCCCAAAACTCATATGAATACAATTCATTAATTGGTGCTCGAGACAAGACCCAGAGCCCAATAAAAAATGTCACAGAGATTACCATCACTAATCTACATCCAAAACTTCAATTAAGACCATGATATTAGAAAGCCATCTGATGCAAGTGTAATCCAAGAGCTTGACCTGCATATAATATCTCAAAAGAACAAGTGAGATCCATAAAAGAAAAAAACATGCGAAATCATAGAGAAGTCATGGCTTACTATCAGATGAAAAACGAGGAGGACTTAGCCTTATTCTAAACATGTTATTTTGTCATAATATTAACCAAGTTGGGGAGATCAAGGAGATTAAGTGGGGAAAGTAAGGAGTTAATATAAACCCCGTTGCTACCTAAATTAGCCAGACAATTAGCTAAAAGATTGCATTCTCTATAAGTATGCATGATGTAACATTCAGAGGATGAATCAAGAAGAGACCATATTTGATGTAATATATACTGTATGGACCAATTATATACATGATGTTTAATACACACATTAATAATAATTGATGAACCCCCTTCAACATGTAGCTTAGTTATAGAAAGTGATTTTGCAAGTTCCAAACCAAAAAGCAAGGGTAAGGCCTCAGCTTTGTTATTAGTACACCGAGGGAGAGAAGATGATTTTGCTGCAATCACATGACCTTTAAAATCTCTAATGACTATGCCATAGCCAGAGTTGCCTGGATTTCCTCTAGAGGCCCCATCAAAATTGAGTTTGAAATAACCCTCACTTGGGGGAATCCACTTGGTTTGTGCTTGGATAAGAGGAATCTTGGATGGACACAATGGAGCAGGAAGATGAGGGAAAAGTAAACCCTTCCACTGCTGAATAATATAGGCATCCCAAGGAGAAAAAACATGTTTACCCTTATATTTACTTACTAAAGCATTAACAAGCTCAACAATTGATCTCTCTAATCCTTCAAAAAATTGAGGTATTGGAGATGATGCCTATCTAAAAAATTTATTGTTTCTTTCCCACCAAATTGCCCATACTACAGATGTAGGGATGCACTTCCAAAGACATGAAAACATTGATTTAGAGTATAAGATTGGCCATGCTTGGAATAAATCCCATAGAGAATTAGGTAATGGCATATGGAAATTAAGCTTATCAAGGACAAAATGCCAACTATCTTGGGCAAAAGGGCAGTTTAAGAGGAGGTGGTTTGTTGTTTCTATAACTTGCAGATAAAGCACACAGTTAAAGGGATAAAAAATGTTTAATCTATGAAGACGATCACTAGATAAAAAAGTTGGTTGTTAAGTGCAAGCCATGCAAAGCATCTTGCTTTTGGTAGAACTGAGCTATTCTAGCATAATTCAAAAGCACAATATGTGGTCCGATTATATTGGTTGTGTTGGAGAGCCAAGTATCCTAATTTAATATAGTATTTATCATCTTTAGTTGGACCCAAAAGAGGCAATCTAGATGATTAGACATAAAGATATTCCTTTCAGCTAGTACTTGTTTGAAAGAAGCAACTGGTTGTGGGATATAGGAAGAGATGAGGGGTCTTGCCAAATGACTAGCCCTGTGAACCTATGAATAACTGAGACATAAGTAGAAAAGGATGTCACCCAAGCTTGAATCACTATGTTTGAAAAATCCTTTAGAGAATCAATAGTGGCAAGGGGGGAACCCATTCCATGAATCAAACCAAAAATTGACACTATCCTCGTTGTTCACTTGCCATGATATGAATGAAGTAATAACTTCTCAAGAAGCCATCTTGAAATCCCAAATGACAGACCCCTTTGGTGGGTCTAGCATAGTAAGAACTATGGAAGGTTCCAAGTTATCTAAATATTTCTCTTGCAAAAGGTGATACCATTTGGCAGAAGGTTTTTCATACATTTTCCAAACAATTTTAGCACCAAAAGCCCTATTCCTATTGGTAATGTTGGGAAGTCTGCCACCTCCTATTCTATAAGAGGTTGACATGGCATGAATAGAAATTAGCGGTATTTTCTTCTGACCATTCAAATTATTTGACCAAAGAAAAATGCGGATTAAAGTTACAATTTGAGAGATGATACCTTTGGGGGCTTGTAGAATGGAGAAGTAATAGTTAGGAATGGCAGAAAGAACAATTTTGATAAGAAAAATTCTACTCGAGAGGGATAACCAGCAAACCTTCCAAGCACTAATTCTACTCTTGATACGCTCAATCACATATTTCCAATAAGAGGGTTTGTTTAATCCCATAAAAAAGGGAGCACCAAGATAAGTAGAAGGTAAATGCTCATAGGAAAAACCAAGAAGATAGATTATTCTTTGAGAAACCAATTGGGATGTATTAAAAACATAAATTTTAGATTTAGTTGCATTGATATATTGACCTAAAACTTGTGTATATAGGTCACTTGCTTTCTTCATACTCTATGCTTCTTGATATGTAGATGATCTAAAAAGTAAAGTATCGTCAGTAAAAAGAGAATTGGTTATGGACAAAGATGTACCTATAATATTGATACCTTTCCAAAACCCTTTTTGATTAAAAGATTTAATAAGTCTGTTGAGGGCCTCTGCCATAATGATAAACAAAAATGGAGAAAGAGGGTCACCTTGATGAACTCCTTGGGAAGAGGCAAAGAAACTTGCTGGTGCACCATTAATGAGAATAGAAAAATGTGCACCTGAAATGCAGGCTTTAATCCATTTACACTACCTACAAGAAAAACCAAATTGATGAAGGACTAGAAGAAGAAAAGACCAATTCAGTTTATCGTAAGCCTTCATCATATCTAATTTGACAACAAAGGTTGAAATATTATGTTCTTTGATGGAATGAATGGTCTCATGGGCTATTATAACTCCCTTAGTTATTTCTCAGCTAGGAACAAAACCCCCTTGTTCTGATGATATAATTTTTGGAATAATGGGCTTAAGACGCAAATAAATAGCCTTTGTGATAATCTTATAGATAGTGTTACATAAAGAAATAGGATGAAAATTAGTAAAAGAATAGGGATCATTAACCTTTGGGATGAGAGCAATATTGGTGGTGTTAAAGTTCTTCAAAATGGAGACATTTTTCTTGGATTCTTCAAGAGCCTCAAGCAATTCAAAACAAATTACATCCCAACATTTTTGAAAAAATAATGCAATGAACCCATCCGGGCCTGGTGCCTTATCAACAGGCATAGAAAATACTACACCATGAATCTCAGAGAGAGTAAAAGGGGCCATAAGAATCAAGTTGTATTCTTGCGTAATCAAAGAAGGAATGGAATCCAAGATCTCATTCACAAGGTGGGAAGAGGGGGGATCCTATAGTGGAGGGGAAAGAAGATTAGAGAAGAACCTTACACTCTTAGTTTGAATTCCCTTAGCGTTAGAAATCAAGTTTCCTAGATGGTCATGAATTGTAAAGATTGTGTTATTAGCCTTCTTTTGTTTGGTAGATGTGTGAAAAAACTTAGTATTCTAGTCCCCTTGTTGAAGCCACAATTCTCTAGACTTTTGTCTCCAATACTCTTCTTCTCGCTTACATAATTTAGCCCACTCCTCTTGCAAATTCTTCTATCTTGAATGCATATCAGCATTTAAACCATGGAGTAAAATATGTTCATTAATCTCAGTTGGTTTTTTCTTCTACCACCTTTTTCTCCTCAAAAACATTTTTAAAAACATGTTTATTCCAAATCTTGATAAGCCCTTTGACATACTGCATTTTCTTGTGAAACTGGAACATTTTGGTTCTTGGCTCTGTGGAGCATCCTTCCACCATTGTTTTAAGAGGCCATCAAAGTGGGGATGATGATACCATACACTTTCAAACTTAAAAGATGATCTAGAAAGCCTAGTAAGAGGAGAATTTGATGGAAGAATGGACTCATATTTAAATTGGGATGATTGCATATATTACTCCCTTAATCAAATTTACACTACATGAAAGAGGACTTGTTTGCATACCTCTATGATTCAATTTGAGTTTAGCATTAACATTCCTTTATTCCTTTGGGTTTTTCTAATCTAATTTGGGTTAATTTGTGAGTTATGTTTAGAAGCACCTCTTTCTCTTGTATTGAATGTTAGTATGAAGTGGAGGCCCTATCCTATTGAGAACCTCCATTTTACCCCTAAACACATACACACACAAGAGAAATATCTAGAAAATGCAAAAATAAATCATTTTAAAACATGTTGTTTAATCATTGATCAATTCCAAATGCTAAATACAAACATTAAAACATGATTCTACTGAAAATATTTTCATCGAATTACTAAATTAGAAAATAATAATGTAGTTCATGAAAGTTTCAAACATGATCTATGTTTGATGTCCATAAATCATCAAATGGATTATAAAAGTAGTCATCATCTATGACATTTTCAGGAACTACAAATAGATCCTCATTATTACTAGAACCCAAACTAGTTCCACTAGTACTAGATGCACCAAGTGCTATGTCATCATCATCATCATCATCATCATCCATATCAACCTTGGTGGCTCTAGCAAGATCCTAAATGTTTGCATCCAACTTAGTAGACTCAGGTGCTAGATCCCAAAGCTTCTATGCCCCCTTCTTGTATTTTGGATCCTTACATGTCAAGAGGTGCAAATTGGTGTGAATATACTATTATAGTGGAGTTGTCATTGCACCAAAAGACCTATCTATCAGTGCTTGATACAACCACTCAACTTATAGCACATAAAAGGTGATTAAGTCCATGTCATGAATCCCAAGGGGAGTGTTGGACATTTTTGCATCATATATACCAAGTCTTCAATTTTCATTTGGAGCCAATTTGTTACACTTTACTGAGTAGATAAACGAGTATGTATTACAATTATAAAATACAAGATAAATTCAAGAATGTTAAGCGTTAAATTCTACAATGCAAGTGGCAAAAAAAAGACTCACGAGAGGATCTTAATGACAAGAGGTTAGAGGTACATAAAATATTAACCATGATGATATTGTAGAAGTTGATGAAAGATCAACCCCACAGCTCCCAAGAATCACTTGCATGCAAACATCTATCACAAAAGAGAGAAGCAAAAAGCTACGGAGGCTGGAATTGCTAGATCCATAGATGAGACATTCTTGATGAACAAAAAAAAAGATTGCTATAATCAAAAGTGAATTAATCAATAATTACAAAGAGAGATTGTCCTTATAAAGGAGATCAAAACCCTAAAAAAGTCTAACCTAGGTTGCATCATAATAATTAATAAAAGAATTAATTATTAGATGCCTAAAGTTTAGCTCAAGAAAACTAGAGTTAATTAGAAAATATTTAGCTTAAGCAAACTAGAGTTAATTGGAAAATATCTAATTACTCTAACACCCTCCCTTAAGATAAAATTAGGGAGTAGCTAAAAACCTATAAACTACTATAGAAAGTAGATTTGGGTCCCAACAACAAATCCTGACGAGGTACCCAAGCACAACCAAATCTCCGAAAAGAGAAGAAATAGAGAAAAACACATGGGAAAAACCCTACTCCAAAAAGAGATGGAAATAATGTTGAAAAAACTAGTGAAGGACTGAAGAAGCCTCCAAACTAGGGAATTTTCTAGAAGATAGGAACAAAAGATGATAATGAAGAACATCATTGAAGCATGTAGAAGCTGCAAAGCTCTATCAAAAGCAATTGCTGATTTGAAGAACCTCCATTAAAATAGAATCTGACCAGGTAGTGAAGACTATAATCTGCATCAAATTAGGAGGCACAAAAAGGAAACCAACTGAACTTGAAGATACAGATGGCATGAAACACCAAATCCTAAAGAGCTGATCAATTGAACATGAAAGGCTGCAACCAAAGTAGGAACGAAAAAAAGTGTCCATATGGTAAATGATCCATCTCACCAAAATGCATAGGTGCCCAACCACTGCATCTTCCTAGTACATAGGAACAAAAATTGAATACATAGTGCACTTCATAGAACCGAGGAAGCACGAGAAACAATAGAAGAACCCCCCTAATGCACACAAGGGTGAGATGACAAGCAACTGGAAAAGTGGGCCAAAATAACTGTATGTCAAGGAACCATGATCAAGATGCACAAAAAAGTACATATGTGTGTACTGAGGTGATCAATCTTAGACATTTCATGAGGCTAATGTCACGGAAGGGACACTCACTAGACAAAGTAAGATGACAAACAAAGGCAAAACATCAACCCCCCATGACACTTTAATCATGAGTAGCACATGTATAATAAGGCACAAGATATGATGAATCCCAAGAATATAGTAATCTGTACAAGTGTTCTCAGATGACACTGCTTGAATTAGGAGACAAAACAACTGAAATGAAAATACATGTGCAATATGGCACTTTATCTTAGTGCATTTGCAAGAATGCATACAAATGATGTCTAAATAGACAAGAAGAGACATAAGACTAATACAATAGATAGTATAAGCCATGACAAATCATCTAAAGCAACAAAATTGATCCTTGGACCTAAAACAACCAAGATATCCACCAGAATGCAAAAATGCAAAAGACTAAATAAAATGTGCCTGTAACATAATTTGGGAAGACAACCAACATCACTAAAAAAGAGTTCAAAAAGACCTTTCCAATGACATAAAGAATTCCCAAATTCAAGATTAGATGCTCACGATATGCCTCTCATAGTGCAAAAAGGTACTCCTAACTTTGACAACAGAAAAAGTCATTAAAAAAATCAAAACTGAAAACTAGCTACACTAATGCGATGGGCTTGGAACTAGCTTTTTGACAATATCTCATTTTTGGAAAATAGAGTTCGTATGCTCGAGATATGAGAAAAAATGCAAAGGTAGGTCCAAATAGAGCTTGAAGAGGTACCAAAATATGCTGATGTAGTGTTGACATGGTGCTGATGTCAGCAAGTGATGAGCCCAAATTTGATGGTCAAATGGTCATTGAGGCAAAAAAAAGCTTGAAAAATGACCCCTAATGTCATAAAAAAAACATCTTGTTTGTTGGAAAAGAAAAAGTTCCTTGGAAAATAAAGGGTTAGTGTTGGATTAAAAATTGGTGGCCAAAGGATGACATGTAGGAAAAAGACTACCTCAAAAAGCATGCTAGCCTACCATCAAAGGGAAAAGGCTAGTGACTTGTCAAGTCAAATAAAAAAATGTAGATAAAGAGATAGATCATTAGGAAGCATCTTAGTAGACATAAATAGAAGACCGATGCCAAAAAATGTGCCAATAATATCCTTAATATTCGCTAAAGAGACCGATCGATCTATGCAAAACACCATTGTGAAGGTGGGAGGATGACAAGAGTCCAATGAGTGGACTACTCACCAAAAATGGAATGCCCAAAATCCTGTTTATCCATACAAATTAATGTTGAGCTCAGTTTTTGAGAAAGTGGAGTGCGACCAAAATTATGTCCCAATAGGTGCCAAAACATGTGCACAAGCACCCAAGCATAGGCACAACAATTGGAGGAGCCTTTGGTATGAAACAAATCCAATGCATAAAACATGCAATCTCCAAGGAAATTGAGCCACAACATGTGGTAGAGTTGATGAAGGTAGTGTTGGGTCAATATCTTCCCAAACTATAGTGAATTAGGACATAGGCATAAGAAGCCTGGAAAGAGAAGCCCAAAACACATGGAGACCGAGATTGAAAACAACACCAAATGTCTAGCATGGAGTCCAAGATAGTGGACAAGATTGAAGTCCAAATCAAACACAAAAAATGCCTAGAGTCATCGAGAGGAGTGGACGGAGGATCTAATAAAAAAACCTCCACCAAAAAAAGAAAGATCTCGTGACCCAGAAAATGTATGTCCATCAAAAATTGCCAAATCTAAGGAAAAAAGTGCAGCCAATGCTCAACTGTGGAAGTAGTGCCAAATCCTATAAAAATGCATTGGAAAATTATGCCCCCCAATCTCCATTTTAATCATTGATTGCATGGAGGGGTCTAATGTGAGCTTTGAACATAGTCTCCAAAGATAGTGAATTTTCCAACCTGTTAATTGATTGAAATGTCCTAGAAGGTGGATTTGAAGGGTGAGTGGACTCTCACAATGGTGATAAAGTGTAGCAAGGCTCCCAAGGGACTTGCTGAGAAATTCATGATGAATGTTGTCCACATTGGCCTCAGCTGCGTCTGCGTCTGCAATGATATTGGTGACAAAAGCAATGTAGAATCCTAACAAAGGGAACAACAACTCTTCAACTCCTACCCACTGTTAAAGATGATCGAGAAGGAGATAGTGAGAATACCAATGTTGGCATAGAGGCTCATGCAAATCCAAGCCACAATGATCAACACAACCATCCCTCAAATTTATAACCAAATCGATGAGATGTTAGCGAAGTGCCAATATGAGTTGAGCAACCTCCTGCAACATTTGTGCTCATTTTGCATGCCCAAGTTAAAATGACTTGGGTCCAAAAAGCTTTTGCCTCAAATTTCAATAACGTCCAAACTAGACATATTCTATATGGAAATGAGGGTTTTCAAGCACTCTGAGCTCAATGGTGATGTCCGTTTTTTCTCAAAGTGCCTCAAAAATTAGTGCCCCTAGATCTAATATAAAAAATGCTAAAAACTCATATCTAAAAACCAATGTCAAATATCTCACAAATAGAATAGGGGCATGAAGATTTGAAGCTCTGATACCATGTAGAAGTTGATGAAAGATCAACCCCATAGCTCTCAAGAATCACTTGCATGCAAACACCTATCACAAAAGAGAGAAGCAAAAAGCTACAAAGGCTAGAATTGCTAGATCCATAGATGAGACATTCTTGATGAGCAAAAAAAGAGATTGCTATAATCAAAAGTGAATTAATCAATAATTACAAAGAGAGATCATCCTTATAAAGGAGATTGAAACCCTAAAAAGGTCTAACTTAGGTTACATCATAATAATTAATAAAAAAATTAATTATTAGATGCCTAAAGTTTAGTTGAAGCAAACTAGAGTTAATTAGAAAATATCTAATTACCCTAATAGATATCACCATGTAATATCAATCATTATACTTTGGTCATTGATAGCAACAATGAGAAAATCTTTTCCTGAGATTAAAAAATTTAAATTCTTTCCTCATAATTGCCTACACTTTACCTAGAATAGCAAGTGCTTATGTGTTATAATACATGGGAGATAGAGGAAATGCTGGGAGGTGCAAAGGTGTGGTCATTTTGTTCTGACAATGAAGAACGATTTCTTCCACCTCTATGTAGAAGGTGTTCTCAGGACCATTCTCTCTCCTTTATATTACCTAGGATATCAAGTGATGTTCGTGCAAGTTATCTTGATGTAAGTTACGTCAATTAAAACTTTAGATGTCTCTTAATAAACGAGGATAGAAGAATGTATTATAACTTTCCAATTACATGTTCTCCAACATTGTGTACATGTTATCATAGACATCCCCAACCATGGTTCATTTATATCAATAAATTGAAGCATATACATGATAGTTTTAATGAATTCCAATGCATAATCCACACAAGTCCACCATTCATCCAATATCAATGCCTTCACCTTTTGGGTCCTCACTATATTTGATTGCTTCTAGACACCATGTTGGTTCCTGATAAACATTTGTAGCAATGCCTCTTTCACCTTCACAACTCATCTCATGAGGATTGTGTGAGATACAACCCAAGTTTTAGACACCTAAGACATGCTAATACTAAGTTAATAATGTTAGAGTAATAAAGTATTTTCTTAGTAATTAAATCATATTAATTTAATTATTAAGTCACTTATTGTCTCTATTTTACTTAAGCTAAACTTTAGGCACATAATGATTAATTCTTTTATTAATTATTATCATGCAACCTAGGTTTTACCCTGTCAGGGTTTTGATGTCCTTTTATAAGGATTGATCTCTTTGTAATTTACTGATTCACTTTTGATAATACCAATCTCTTTTTTTGCTCATCAAGAATGTCTTATCTGTGGATCAGGGAATTCCAACCTCTATAGCTTTTGCTTCTCTCTTTCTATGATGGGTGTTTGCATGTAGGTGATTCTTGGGGGCTGTGGGGTTGATCTTTCGTCAACTTCGACATGGTATCAGAGCTCCAAATCTTCATGCCCCTATTTTATTCTTGAGAGATTTGGCATCAGTTTTTGAATCTATGACTTTCAGAGGTTTTTTTGTATTGAATTTGGGGGGTCACTGATTTTCTGTGCACTTTGAGCCCAAACAAACATCATTGTTGAGCTCAAAGTACCCAAAAACTCTTTCATATAAAATTTGCCAAATTTGGACACAGTTGGAATCTGAGGCAAAATAATATTGCTTCTAGATTGGACACATTTCCTGAGGCAATGATTTTCTAATTTTGGTACACAAATTGAGATTTTTCAGCTCAAAAATTAAGATTTTTTGGCATGTAAATTGAGATTTTTTGGCTCAAAAATTGAGATGTTTTGGCGCACAATTCAAGATTTTTTAGTTTGAAAATTGAGCTTTTTTGGCACACAAATTGAGCTTTTGGCTCAAAAATTGAGATTTATTTGCATGCAAATCGAGATTTTTGGCTCAAAAAATCAATATTTTGGCATGTAAATCAAGATTTTTGAATGCAAATCGAGACAATTTTGGTTAAAAATTTGTCACGCTTCTTGAGGTGATTTCTTGTACTATTGGGCATGCTTTTTGAGACATTTTGGCATGGGTATTGAGGTGGTATTTATTATTATTATTTTTCCCTTCCAACACTTTTTTGACCTACATGTGGTTTTTTGGCCATAACATGCTCATCCATACTCCATTTTTTACAAACGAGATATCATCGAAAAGTTGGTTCTTAGCTTGTTCCAGTAGTGCAAGTTATTTTTAGTTTTTGTGTTGTTTTGCTGGCTATTTTGGCTTTCAAATTTAGGAGTTCTATTTTGCACTCTAGGAGACATATTTTTAGACATTCCATTTTCCAGATTCTGCTCCAAGCACATCCCATTCAGTTTTTCGCTTTTCTGCATTCTAATGGATATCTTGGTTGTTTCAAGTTTGGGGATCAATTTTATTATTTTAGATGATTTTTCATGGGTTATACTATCTATTTTATCAACCTTATGTCTCTTTTGATCTTTGGTGACATCCTTTTGTAGTATTTTTGCAAATGCACTAAGATAAAGTGCCACTCTATTGCATTTTGGGATCTTGCATACCTTTGGGTTTTGTTATACTCACACTACATTATAAAGTGCCTTGGGGGGTTTCATGTTGGTCATATTCACCATCTTCCTTTGTCAAGTGAGTGTTCCTTCCATGACATTAGCCTCATGATGTGTTGATAACATGTGCCATTATAGGTGTTTGTACTTCTTTTGCACTCTCGATGTTCCTAGTTCTTCTTTCTGCAGGAGATATTGAATTCAATTTCAGTGTTCATGTCTTACCTCTTAGCATTAGAGGGGGGTTATGCTGGTTCTATTACTTTCTTGGTTTGATGTAGTGAGCTATGTATTTAGTATTTGATCCTATGTACTAGGCAATTGTAGTGGCTGGATACCTATGCAGTTCGATGAGATGGATCATTTTTCATATAAACATTTTTTTCATTCCTATTTTTGGAGGCCATGAAGATACCTTCCATCTTTGATTCATCAACTCTTTAGACTTATTTTTCTCTACCTGGTCATGTTCTATATATAATGGAGGTTCTTCAGATCAATAGTTTAATAATGTTTGTAGCTTCATGCTTCAGTGGTGTTCTTCATGATCATCTTTTGTTCCTATCTTCTGGAACATTCTTTCCATCTCTTTTTGGAGTAGGTTTTTCCCATGTGGTTTTCTCTATTTCTCCTCTTTTCAGAGATTTGATTGTGCTTGGGACCTCATCAGGCTTTGTTCTCGGGACCCAAATCTACTTTTTGTAGTAGTTTCTAGGTTTTTAGCTACTCCCTAAGTTTATCTTGGGGCGTGCTAGAGTAATAAAGTATTTTATTATTAATTTAATCATATTAATTTAATTATTAAGTCACTTAATATCTCTATTTTACTAAAGCTAAACTTTAGACATATAATAATTAATTCCTTTATTAATTGTTATCATACAATCTAGGTTTTACCCTATTAGGCTTTTGATCTCCTTTTATAAGGATTGATCTCTTTGTAATTTATTGATTCACTTTTGATAATAGCAATCTCTTTTTTTGCTCATCAAGAATGTCTTATCTGTGGATCTAGGAATTCCAGCCTCCATAGCTTGTGCTTCTGTCTTTCTATGACAGGTGTTTGCATGCAGGTGATTCTAGTGATTCGTGGGGTTGATCTTTCATCAACTTCAACAACTAACACATTTAGAATATGTAAAAAAAAAAAAAAACATTTTATTCAATTATATAAAACATGACATAAAATGATAAATGAAACAAAATAATAATAAATTTAAATTAAAAATTTACCTTCAATAATTCCAATTTCAAAAAGTTTCTAAAAATTACTTATGACATACGATAGTTTGCCAAAAACAATCTGAATCTCCTCACCCTCCTCATATATTTATTTTCCCATTCTATTTAGCTTCCAGTTACTTGCATCACCAAATTGATCGAGTGTGTTTTGTTCATATCTAGCCTCTACTAAAGTACCTAAAACCTTGCAATTTGCATGTCCATATTACTTGGACAATATTATAATGACTCACTGCCTCTATGACATCAATGAGAATTTGAGAAATGAACTCTACATCTTTCACTTTCGGCTCCTCACAATTGTTTTTATGTGGAGCCTAATCATACTTGGAGGTTAATTTTTCCCCATTTCATTGAGTGTGGTCCCCCCCCCCCCCCCCAAGATATCTCTGCAAGGGATTTGGGGGTAGCGCCCCTTGCGAGGTCTTAGGGTTAGTGGCCCTAGGTGCGCTCCTTGTCACAATATAGGGCAGGGTCGAGGGGCGGTGCCCCCAAAGCCAAAAATGAATTTACTATTGTAAAAAGTGTTGTCTACTATTTTTTCTATTGGTTGACTTATTCTAGCCCTAATTTTTTAAGATTCGAAAAGCTTGTATAAAATGGATTATGGTTAGGGATTTCATAATGAATGATGAGATTGTAGCCTCTTGCGGCGGTATTGAGCTGTAAGGGATTACATATTGTAATTAGGTTTTAATCACTGGATAATAAGATAATTAGACTCACTATTTGTGGACATAGCCCAGGGATTGGGTGAACTACGTTAAATCTTTGTGTCTTGTGTTCTCTCTTGTGCAATTTATTATTTTATGATATTGGTTATATTTGCTTGTAATTGTTGTTTCTATCTTGTTATTCTTAACAACAATCAATCACCCTAAAAAATATTGGCCCCTCAGGGGACATGACGATCAAATTGATCAATAGATGATTTTTTATAATCTTTCCGTCAATCATAAATAATAGACATGTATGTTTGCACCCAATAATCTCTAACTAGTTTCAATTGGGCCTTTATTGTTTTTCTCTCTTTTACCAATAAGGTGATGTGCACCTTTTGAAACCTAAGACACGTGCAACTAGAAGGTGTATAATTCATTTCTATCACTATCTCCCTCAAATATGGTGATCTCACCAAGTCGAACATAAGACCATTTGCAAAGAGGCAACATGTAATTTTTTTATCGACAATATCTCTTGGCTCATTTAAAAATTCCTTCTCTAATGGACCTCTCTTGCGAGTGGTGATATGAGGTTCTACTTATACATCTTCATTCCCTATAGAAGTCATATACAATAAGGTTTGTCTAAAGGTTGGTTGAGAGGGTGGAGTTTTTTTTTTCCTTGGAACTGTAATCAACTTGGCATCCTTTAACAACCAAATTGTCATCACATTCTTGTTTTTTTATGAGTGTTGTTATTTGTCTAGCCGATGACTCTTTATTTGTCCCTGGACCCTCACACATATTAGTCCTTGGACCCTCACACATATTAGTCCCTTTACCACCTAACCCAAAAAATATAATTTGACTTAGTAGTAGGAGCTCTTATATTGTGTGCTGTAAAAATTACATTTTCAAAGATACCCCCACCTCCATGAAGTTGAGAGATTCTTGTAGTGTATCTCCATAAAGGAGACCCTTTATCAATTTTAAAATTTTAAGATCCCCCCATCCCTCACCCCCTAATCCAGTGAGCTTTGACCACCCATTTTGCAATCTTTAAAAAAACTCCAAAACTTCTTAAAAAACTTGATTTTTTAAAAACTTGTCAAAAAATTGAAACAATCTTTCAAATAACTAAAGACTTATGGTTGGAATGCATACCTTATGCACTCAAATTTATTGCATGTTGGCACTCCACTACCAATCTCCTTCAAATACAATCACCTCACTTCAAATTGGCAAGATGGAGAGAGCAAAAAGAGATAGCAAATGTGAAATAAAAGTGTGTTTGGAGGCTTTATACGGGGCCTTTTTAGGATTAGAACAAAAAAAACAAACAAACTTGTTTTTAATAAGCTTGGACCCCCTTTTTATTTTTTGTTTGCCACTAGTATACATGGGTCTACATATAGTGCACTCGGGTACGGGTTGGGTCGACGCCCAACCCTATGGGTCTACATGGGTCTATGGGTGTGTATGTTGGGCCCATTTACCGTTGCACCAAAAGCCATGACTGTTAGTGAACATGGAACACCACATAATTAACCACCTGTGGGAAAGGGAGCGCGTCGCATCACCCAAAAATCTCCCCCTCGACGCACATACCAGGTGCTTATGCGGGTCGGGAAGGCACCGGGGAGATTTGAACCCATGACCAGGCCAAAACCAGGCTCTGATACCAATTGTTGGGCCCATTTACCGTTGCACCAAAAGCCATGACTGTTAGTGAACATGGAACACCACATAATTAACCACCTGTGGGCAGGGGAGTGCGTCGCATCACCCAACAATCTCCCCCTCGACGCACATACCAGGTGCTTATGCGGGTCGGGAAGGCACCAGGGAGATTTGAACCCATGACCAGGCCAAAACCAGGCTCTGATACCAATTGTGGGGCCCATTTTCCGTTGCACCAAAAGCCATGACTTTCAGTGAACATGGAACACCACATAATTAACCACCTGTGGGCAGGGGAGCGACGTCGCATCACCCAACAGTGTAAACCCAAGTGGACCCACAGGGTTGGGCACACACCTTGTGTGAACCTAGCCTATACCCAAACATGAACTTGTACCTATTGACAATTGACTAATAGTGATATGTAATTATTGTCATTTATGGCAACACATGATGTACATGTTCACAAGAAACCTCATAAATAAAGATACTTATTGTTTGGTAATCAGAAAATTGTCTAAGTATAGAATTTGGTTTACAATAGTGTATTGTTTTGTTTATAACTTGTTGCTGACATCATATTATGACTAGCAAAGTTAGATGGAGATATTATACATGTTGGTGATGACATGTATAACCTCGAAAGTCAGTACAAACTATACAGAATAGAGTTAATCATGTTTGAATTGAAATATGACAACGAAATTGAAGGAAAGGGTTATTTTGTTTACAAGATAATTACTTGTCCAATTAGGGTTGACATCCTAGATGTTTACTCTAAGTTGGAAAAGTGGATTGTGGTGGTCTTAGCTTACCCAACAACAATTTATGTAAAGGCATGGTATTTATGCAAACGACATTTTACGATGAGAAGTGGAATTGTAATTGTAATACTGATTGCAAATTGAAGAGTTATATTATAATTGCGATTGCATGTGAATTTTTGTGAAAGCAATATATGTGAAGTTTTATACGAGCTATTTTGTGATCTGAGATTGAGTAGAAAATCAGAGATCAATCAAGGAAGAAGACACAATACTTATATTCCAAAAGTTTGATTACTTGTTTGAGCAGTGAGCTCTTCTTGTAATTGGAAGTGCATGTTTGGGCAGTGGGCTCATCTTGCATTTACTGTACTACAACTGCTAACAGGGTTGGAATCTCCTAACAGGGACTCCTTATACTAAATCTTCTCATTGACTTCTAACAGGGTCCATCCTATAACAAGGAACTTATATCAGTATATTATCTAATGGGTATCATCCCCACCGGGGTTTTCCTTTGGCGAGATTGCCTAGTTAACAAAATATGGTGTTATAAGTTATCTTTGTGCATTGTTACTGTTATTGTTCATCATTACTTTATTGCTTTGTTATGCATGGTTTAAAGAAAGAAATAATATCCAGTTGGCGACTAAAGTTTGTCGATTACTGGTTCACCCCCCCCCCCCCCCCCCCCCCCCCCAAAAAAAAAATAAAAAAATAAAATCACTATTTCTAATAATACCTAGTTCACACCCAAACCTTGTTCGAGGGTCCAGGTTGTGAACTTGGTAGCTTAGATAATTATTGAAGTTTTTCTTTATTTGAACTTACTATAGAATGTAGACGGGTATGAGAATAATGATATTATGGAGTATAATGTTCAGAATAAATAATGTTACTAATAACTCTAAGAACCCTTACTAGGATAAAAATCAAACACAATCATACATTAACAAATGCAACGATTTCAAACAAATGAAATGCTCATTTTTATTTTGAGATATATGCTTCTTCAACTTATTTTACTTTTTAGTTTTATGAACTATTTGCTTTCTATGGTGTTTAGATGTAATATTTATTAAGATAGAAGGTATTTACTATTTGAGAAAATTATCCTCCTTTCAACATGTACAAGAGCTATGCATCACTATTAATTATATATTTTTAGACCAACATTTCTTAAGAATGCTCACAGATAAGCATGGTTTTCAATCATTGACTCATAGTCATTTGAACGTGCATGGTTATGGTCTTTAGACAATCATTTCCCCAATCACAAACTACGATAGTCAAGGTTATTTTTTCTTGGGTGCTATACTTCCACCTTCTCCAGAGCCATACCATATAACAACATTTAAGAAAAATGATTAAATAAAATAAGTTAAATCTACCTAAAAAATAATAGTAGAGATGCATGAACACAAATATAGAAACCAATATTTTTTAAGAGCTCCTACTTTGAATACAAAAGAGAATGAACATTAACTTTTCTAACAAAAATATAAGCTATGAGAGATTTTTATTACTAGATAAGTGATATAGGGTCATTGTACAACAAGTAGCACTGCCAATAGATTTTTATTGGGTGTATTTTGATTTCTTGGTGCACTCATGAGGTGTTCAAGATTCAATGCCTAAGCAAATGATGATTGCAAAGAAAAGACATAACATAGTGTAGGGGGTTTTAGAATCTTTGCTTGAGGGTCATGACATGGTAGGAGATTGATGTTTTACTAAACTTTAAGGTCTTGGTTATTGGAGTAATTGCTTGAATGCCCTATTTCTTAGGATTTTGTTTTGCTATAATTTTCTCATAGTAGTATATTGTCATCTCTTATGTTACTTATTTTGTTAGGTTGGTATCATGTTATTGGAGTAATTGCTTGTATGCCTTATTTCTTAGGATGTTGTTTTGCTATAATTTTCTCATAGTAGTATATTGTCATCTCTATTCAACATAAGATTTTTGATATGTTGTTGTTCTTTAATTTGACCTTCTATAAATCATCTTCGTAATTATATTTATCTAGCATGAAAATTTATTTTCGACATATTTTTTATTTATATAGACTAACATTTTAGAAAATACTTCTCTAATATTTACCTATTAAACTAATAATTTATGTCAATTATATTCTTATTTAAAAATATTGAAAAACTTAACTTTTTAATTATTATGTGTTGTGAATAATTGTTATTATTATTTATTAAGCTTGAGTAAACTCAAACCCAAGACCTTCTAAATAAGAGGCTCACAATTTACCGTTGTTTTATAGCCTCTTGCCTAATTTTTTTCTTATATTATTTGAATAAATAAAAAGTTTATACGATCTTTATCTTATATAAATTGGATTCTTTCAATTTAATAAAAATAACTCTATCAGACAAGTGAGAAGGACAAAGCAAAATCTTGGAAGTTGACAAAAAGAGAAGCATTCATCTTGAATGGACTCATTTCCATTGTTTTCTCATTTTCTAAAAGTAATACAAAGCAGGTGCAGAGAGGACTGACAATGACAGAGTTGCAACATGATTTGAAAGGAGTTAGCTGGTCACAATATCACTACATGTATACTAAAGCTGGTGTAAAAACAACGCCACATACTAATATCATTGCACCCCAAATCAATCAAACCAACCGATAATTCTGCATCAATTGCCCTTCTTTGATAAGCAACGTGTGAAAATCCGAAAAAATCCAAAAGAAGATGGGGAAAATACTTGGAGCTTCAAATTCTCCGAGCTACTTTTCTTAAAAGGTACTTGACGTGAGTTGATAATTCCAAAGAGATAACTTTTGAATCCTGCTGTATTTGACTCTTAAGTCAATTCTTGATCCTCTTCTAATGGCGTGCTGCGCTTAGGAATGGTTTCTACTAATGTAGGTGCTCTTCTACAACAAATGGGTATCTGATATATGTAACAGAGGTGGGAAGTGAGGAGGCAATACTCCTGCCAAAAGCATTATCTTCCACTTTCTTAGTGAGTGTATGGGTTAAGCATGGTGCTAGTTCTATTTAGTACTTTTGTGAAAATGGGCTATACCTGTTATGGAATACATTAAATAGTTGTAACTCGAAATGGTCATTCCCCCATTTGGAGCTGGCAATTTCGCCTCCAAGAGAAGGGAGAAGAAGAAAAAGAGAAAGATGTTGAAGATGGGTGGGCTCCTTCAGAACCATCCACCAACCCTGCTGATCATGTATAGAGTTCTAATGACCACCATGATCCACCTCCCTCAGTTGGCACTGCATTAGCTGCATGAGGACAGTTTATATGATTTTTTTTTATGAATAGTTTTTAACTTTCCAACTTTTGCCATGTGAACTCTCACAGGCCTGTATCCTCCGCCCTTTTTTTTATGAATATGTAACTTTAATATTTTAATTAATAGAAAAGAAACTATTCATCAAAAAATAAATTAAATGCTGTGAAAGAACTTGTCAACTTCTCTTCAAATTGAATGATGGGTTGAAAGACACTAATGGTTGGTTTCTAATCAACAGTTATCAAAATGTGATCATTTAGAAGTGAGCTTTCCATATCAATTTATGACACTCAACCTCATTCTGTAAACGCAAGCATCCTAATCTTAAATAATACAATAGTTCATCCGCAAATGGTCTTCAACAATTGACTTACTGCTATGCAAAGCCTAACAAATTTCTTCAAAGTTGTGATTTCGCATGTTATCTGTGGCCAAATTTGGACTACATGTTCCAGCATGGAGAGTAGCCCTTGGAATGTAGGTTTTTTGAAATAGTCTGCTGCTAGATTGCAATCCCTTTGTTGTGCTTGATGATTATACAGAGCTATTAGACATAGGAACACCCATTCTTATGATAATCTTCCTACGACTTCTTTTGTGTTGACAAGAACTAAAATGGTTTATGATTTGCATGAATGATGATATCTTTTCCCAATATGTAGTGCTCTCAAATCTTTAATATGTTTTCCAAACAGCATAAAGCTCTAGATCATATGTCGGATGCTTTCTCATCAAAGCAATGAAAATTTCACTATGGTAAGTTACTGGCTGACTAAATTGAGGGAGGACAAGGGCATTCGGAATGCGTTCCATGGGAATGATGGATGTTGGTCATACTTGTATGACACATATCTTAGCCCATTCTGCTGTTGGAATCACCTTGCCACTGTATCAAAAGCTCGAGCTGTCAATGAATGTCACAACAGCCAGAGATAAGGATCCACGGATCTATAAGAAGCGGTTAAGCACATGTCACAAATCCATCAGTCTATACTGAACGGTACCTTCACCTAGAAGGAACGGAGGCACCAACCTCCCAACATCAACACATGCATCAATGATATACCCAAGTTGGACAGTATTTTCAAAAGAACAACATCAAGTAAATACCAGCAAAAGAAGTAGTGAATGGGCTAAGAATGTTTCTCATCAACCTCATTGAAGTTATAGGGCATTGCTCAAACCAAAATGTATAGCCCACAATTCCAACATACCATTCTTGGCTTTAAGATTCTGTTCCATATGTCTGAGGTTCTACAAAGATTTGAATGTACCCTTACTTAAGATCAATATTGATGAATTATGTTGCACCATATAGCTGGTCCTACAGATCCTCAATCCTATGAACAGGATAGCAATTCTTCACAGGGATCTTCCTGAGAGCTCTATGCTCAATAAACAACCTCAGTGTATAATCCTTCTTTGGCATGGACTATTGATTGTATTTTTGTAGCATACTGCCCAATTGTTATTTTTGCTAGAGGAGTTGCATCAGTCTGCACCCAATGGATATGTTCCTCAAGTTTAGATGTCAAGAAAGGAAATTTTTCGCTGAAAAGAAATAGTATTTTCCACTACTCAGCACTGATGAGTGTCAACTTAGGGACTAATTCTATTTGTGATATCTATTTTTTTGCCAAGATTCTCTTCATGTATTGCATGACACTGAAACAGATATGAGTGCCCAAGTTAAACATCACATACTTCTAATGGTCCTACATCACAAAAGTTGTATCCTGAAAAGACTTGGTTTTGTAGACCAAATAACACTGATGAATGATATACTTTTCAAAGGCAACGCATACCATTAGTAGATTCAAGGAAATATGTATGATGGTGGGTGATGCACCATTTCTAGATTCAAACTTCGAACTATCTTTAGACTCTAGAGAAATCACGTTCTTATAACTACCATTACCAGCCATGAAGTAAACCAATTGTCCATTTGCCTGTTTTGGAGAATGTGAAAGGGCATTCTAGATTTGATTTGGAAGATGAAGCAATTTTATTATGTTTCTTGGTAAGAGAGTTTATCATATCAACATTTCGAATCATACTCAATGATCCATAGCAACAATGTTTGGAAACACTACATTCCTATCAATCTGCCTCAGTGAACCGAACTGTTTTCACCCATGCTAGTAAATCATTTCTAGCACAGCATTCCTCAATGGAGTGTTAATGTACATTATGTATCCTGTTGTGCTTCCACATCTTCAATTGCTTTTTTAGGCTCTTCAAATATTGGGCTCTTCTAGACTTGGCATGGAATTCTTTTCTTTGTTATGAATTTTGTTTGGCTCCCGACTGAATTTTTATCTTATGACATAGAATCTCCATTGTAGGTTTATTAAGCTCGCCTATAGGGTTCTCCTAAAGATAAAAAATGGAGGAAAACAATGTCAATCTGGATATAAAGTCTCAGGCGTGATCTACACTTCAAAATACGATTTTGCTCTGCCTTTTAGATGTTCAAATTGTAGGTGAGAAGTGTAGAATATGCCAATGTATTATTTAAAAAAAAACTGCCCACAACCTTAGTGAAGTTCTGAATTCACGATGTATTGATCCTCATATTTTCCAACAGGGGATTAAGTTTCTTTCAAGGTTTCTACGAAATCATTCCAAATATCTACATGTGTAATGCCATCTACATAATTAATGCAACAAATATCCACCATAACCAAGGAAAATCTCACTGAGGCAACAAAAATATCTAAATTCTCGATGAGAAAAGTGACTTGTCACATAGTATGAACAAATGAGAACAAATGAGATAAGGCAAGTTATCTAGAGCATTAATTTATGTACTGATTTACCTCATAGATTGATCTGTACCTCTGAAAGTATTTGGCCTCCAAACAATCTATCTAGTGCAGATTGTTCTCTTCCCGCTGCAATATTTGGGCAAACTGATCCATTAATGCATTCAAACTAGGTGAAGAAATGTGCAATGAACAGAACTGAATCATGCACACAAATTTTCAGCTTCCATTAAATAAGAATGATCCAAAGATGAGAAGACAGCAAAGAGTAGCATTCAGAGTTCATGAAACAACAAGAATGGTCCATGGGCGATAACCCATCATGTTTGAACTGTAAATTGCAAGATTGTATACCATGCAAAAGTTACAGATGTTTATGTATTGCTCTCAATACGTTAATGAATGAATTTGATATGCAAGAGTGGAAGACAAAGGGATATCTTGGAAGTTACAAAAAGAAGAATTGATTGTCTTCAACCCACTTGTTTCTTTTGTAGGGAAAATTTGCAAAAAATAAAATAAAAAACATTTCTCCATTAGATCACTAGGATTAGTAAATATATTAAAAATTCATATTCAACTAACATTCAACACAATTCGAGTGAGAATTCCGCAATATGTTTCATGTGAATGGCATGGAAGTCCTAATCTTAATAAAAACAAACTTAAATAAAAATATGAACCTACATTCAATGTTGATTAAATTTATTGAATATTGAAAATAAAAATGACGTTCATTGTTGATTAAACTCATTGAATAAATAGATTGAAAATAAAAATGGCTGTCAAAAGGTTCTTGATCTACTAGTGAAGTTGAATGGCTCACAAAGAGCCCACCATGGATCAAGTCTTGTTGAGTGCAAGGCCCGACACAATAAGGGATGAGGTTGAGATTGTGCCCTGGGTGATTTTGACAGCGTGAGTTCGTTTAGTAGCATATAGCTCTCTCGTTGGAGTGATTTATGTTCATGTTATTTTCAACTGGTTTCTATTATAAATTACATATATGCAATGAAGCACAATATAGATGCATCTACTATATCTATGGATGAAAATACAATGTATTTATATATTATATTTATTTTTATGGTATAATTTATAGTTTATATTTATGATATGTATATGAAACTAATATTATGAGTCTTTTTATATTAAAATATTTGACTTTGAGGTGTGTAAGTCACAATATGAGAAGAAAGCAAAGCTCTCTCTATCATCTTTTAAAACTACATTGAAGTGGTGGAGGATAGTTGAGGAGCAGGATGATTTTTTATGAATGTCTTTGGAGAATTATAAGTAATATTTGTTGATAATTATCAATTGAAAGTGTTTTATTGTAGTCTTTAAAACTAGCATTTACTTATTTGATTACATAGCCTAAGGTGTGCAAACTACAATAGCCTACTATTTTTATGGTATAATTTATAATTTATATTTATGATATGTATATGAAACTAATATTATGAATCTTTTTATATTAAAATATTTGACCCTGAGGTGTGTAAGTCACAATATGAGAAGAAAGCAAAGCTCTCTCTATCATCTTTTAAAACTACATTGAAGTGGTGGAGGATAGTTGAGGAGCAGGATGATTTTTTATGAATGTCTTTGGAGAATTATAAGTAATATTTGTTGATAATTATCAATTGAAAGTGTTTTATTGTAGTCTTTAAAACTAGCATTTACTTATTTGATTATATAGCCTAAGGTGTGCAAACCACAATAACCTACTGCTAGAGGGGAGAAGTCACTAGGTGGCGTAAAGAGGGTATATGAACCACTTAAAAGTGCCCCTCTTGGTGGTGCTAATAAAGCGTATTCTTCTAACATAGATTCTTTGGTATCAATAGATGTACCAATGATGTTCATCTTTCAAACAATTTCCTTCAGGTCAACCATTTTAAATCAAATTTGATGCAAGGAGTTAGCCATATTGAGGTGGAATACAATAGAGTTTTAGTTAGATATATATGAATTAAACCTAAGGATCAATCTTATAGACAAAGTATTCATAAGAACCCATAGATGATGTTTTCAAAGCTATATGTTGAGTCCTAATCTAATACACTTCATTACATTTATCTAATATACTTCCAGATCACTTCATAATACATACAGTGAAGGTTTGTGCTAATTCCTCTCTATTAGAGGTTATACTCAAAATATTTTCAATCCAGGAAGAAATAAGGGTAACTATTAATCAATTTCAAAAATATTAAACAATCAAGCGAGACAGTAATATTGCAGAGGCAAGTGATTTATTAGCAAGAATTAGGCTAGCAATGGAGTGGAAAGTTAAAAAAGTTCACATTGAAAGTGACTCACAAATAGTAATCTCGACACTAATGGAAAATAAGCTATGAAAGTAGCAGATAAACAATGTGTTGCTAGAGGTATGGACAATGTTGCTATGATTTGAGGAATACAGGGTGAATCACTACTATAGGGATTAAGGAAGCAAACTAGATGGTGAATTGGCTTGTAAATGAGGCAGTTAATCTTCAAGAAGACTCACATGAGTTTTAATCTAAGGAGTTAGTACATAAGTTGGTTGGAGGTTATTCCTCCACTAAGAAGCTATTATTGAAGGAAGAAAATGAATTGATTTGAACATTAATGCAATAAGAAAATAGACAGATACTAGTAGATATTGATGGCCCATCTCGATGTATCAAAGTAATATGCAACTTAATCGAGTTGCAGATTTTAATGGCTTGAATTGTGATACTGAGAATGCCATTTTATAACACATTGGTGGACGTTGGATGCCTATATAGATATATATTGGAGAAGCATATAGTCACGATGGGTAAATATTAATGTCCCAATGGTTATAAGAGGTTTTAGATAATGTATAGGGATTGCAAGTTATGATCTAGAGTCCAACATTAGATAGCTTAAAGGGTCATGATAGGTTTGTTAAGCATGAATACTAATGGTATTCCTATGGGGGAGTATCCTAGCATTGTTGGGGACATGATCCAAAGGTTGTTTGTTTCTTTCATGACAAAGTTTATCATTGATGTCATCATATTGGTTATTCTATGAAGAATGACAATGCAACAAATCGAGTTTGGATTTGAGAGGTTTGAATGTGTACAAGCTTTTGTGTAGTTGAGGATAGTTCTACAGAGTGTTTACATGCTACAATTAAGAGTGCATGTAAAAATGTGAATTTTGGACAGAGTTATGATGATTTTAGTAAAGGCATCGTTTAGATAGAGTTTATGTGTAACAAATTGTATTATTTTTTGGATTGTATCTCCTAATAGAGATATAATTTGGTCATATAGACTTGGGTAGAGGTAGAAGGAATGATGAAGACGTTGTGGTTAATCATAAAAATTAAGATAAGCATCACATGAAGAGTTATGAAGACTGTGAGCTGACAATTTGAGTGTGATTGTGAAAAGATGTAATGTTGTAATGTAATGTGTAAATGTAATGTCTTAAGTTGGTCTATATTATTGTTGTAAATTGGGGAAGCTTCAAGGTCGAATCAATATTTTTTTAGGACTTGGTATAAAGGAAAGACGTTTTCCTTGAGGTAGAGTGTGCATTGTAACATCCAGTACAGATATGCGTATAATGCGAGTATGAGAACTTATATGTGAGATCTAGTGAACTTGATAACGAATATCTTTTGATCAAAGAAGTGTTTAGTGTAGTGAGACACGATGAGTCGACAAAGAATTATATCCAACAAAGAAGTTGTTGTTGGATAGTGTTGATGTACCATTGTATTATTCAGTGAGGATAGTACTAAAGTTGTTTAGATAGTGAGCCCATCTGTCTTCTTTAACAACTCCTAACATGGTTGCCATGTATCCTAATAGGGATTCAAAGTCTGCTAATAGGGAATGATATGTACTAAATGTATTTCATTGACTCCTAATAGGGTCTATCCTCTTACAAGGAACTTATTTATTAGTACATCATTTTGTGGGTACCATCCCCATCAGGGTTTTCCCTTTGATCAAGGGTTTCCCTAGTTAACATATCTAGTGTTATTGTGTATGGTGATCTTTCTATGGTTGTTACATCTACTATTTACATGTTTTGGAATCAATAATGTTAGATTAGTAATCTTTCCTTGGTTGTATTTATTTATTAAATAGGATAAACCAAGGTATCCCTTATGTTTTTTGTCCTCTAGTACACATGTGAGGACATGCCACTTCTTGTCCTATTATCCATGTGTGAGAAAAAATATTTTTTTGTAAAAGAAAATTAGTTTATCCTCCTTAAAAGGATCTTGACACTTTGCACACACTTATTATGAATGGTGGCATTCATAGAAATGGAAGTTACACACGTAACTCCTTTCTCATCTCTATTAAAGAGATGCCTCTCTCTTGTTCTTCCAACTCTTCTACACATCACATTGATGTTATTGTAATGATATATTTTTCTCCAACTCTCTCTCTCTCTCTCTCACATACACACACACACACATAGGATTTTTCCTTAATTCATAATATTAAATAAGGGGTTTTCTTTGCTTTCTCCTTTCAAAATCTCTAGTCTCCATTCTTGTTGCTTCATTGAGGAAGCTCATTTGGTTTATGGTAAACTTCTTCATATCAAGCTCTCTTGGATTATCAAACATGTTGGAATTCTTTAGAATAACTAAGGAGGGGGGGGGGGGGGGGGGGGGGTGGTGAATCAGTTATCCAAGGTTGAGATGTGCAAATAAAACTTTTCACAACTTAGTGAACCCATATCCGTAAAACATATTAATGCATGTATCCATTAGATCATACAATCACTTAAACTTTGTAGTTTACTATCAAATCAACTTTGCAGAAATGTAAGCATGAAACATAACAAATTCAATAACATATTTGACACAATGATTTTATGTGGAAACTTAATTTGGGAAAAACCACCAATAACATGCTACTCATCCTCACTCTTCTGAAGTGATGCCCTATGAAAGGCCAACCCTGTTAAAGGTTACAATACACATTGTTAAATGTGACTTGGTTAAAGGATTTCAATCACCTTGTTAGGAGTGAGCATCATTAGAGGACTTTAGATCATTAACTTGGAATGTCACTTGGTTAAAGGATTTACAAATGACTTTTAGGTTAACCTTAATCCAAAAGATTTACATAGATTGGTACAATGATTATAAAATAATAGTAAGGCTTGATCTGATAACAACTTGCAACTCACTTACAGATTACATATTTCTATTTTAGTCCTCCATTTTGCTTGGCTTCACACACTTAAGCTCTAATAGCTTGTTCATGTAGAACAAGAATTAGTATGCAAAGAACATTAACAAATAAAGTAAACATTCACAAACCAAAAACTAAATTCACATATATGCTTAGACTAAGAAAGAAAATAAGAAGTGCAAACCTCACAAGAGAAAACACTCCATGCTTTCTTGATTCTGTAGATGTGTCCTTTTGCTGTGGATGTATGCTCAAGATGCTCAAAAGCTGCTTCAATGGAGATGGGTAATGGCAAATTGGTAGCTTTGTGAGCTCTCAATTTGGCATTATAAGGGTATGGTTGATGGCTTTGGTTCTCAAAATAGCATGGTAACTTTAGCTCAAAGATTGTTGATGAAATGGCTTGGGATGGGATTCAATTTATAGGCTAAGGGGTACAGAGATGGAGGGCTTAGATGCAAGGATGGATGAAGGCTTAAGGAGGGCTAAGATGCACTCAAAGGGGAGCACATGGATTGTGCTTGTTTAGCACCAATGGGAAGGTGACACTTGTCACAAGGAGGATGAGTGTGAGAAGGTAGGGTAAAGGGTTGGTTAAAGGCATGATGAGTGGGGTTGAGTATGTAAGAGGGATGTAAGAGGAATGAGTGTGGAAGAGGGAAGAGTGTGGAAGATGGGTGTAAGAGTCATGAGTGGGCTTGTAAGAGTCTTTATGTTTTGTAAGAGCACTCATGACTTAGTGGTTGGGTTTTTTGAGGGGAGACTTTGATTTGGATTAGGAAAGTCTTAAACTTGTTTAAGGAATGTGACAACATTAGAGGGTGGATTAGGCTTGGGTTTAGGATTAGCTTAGGGATGTTAGAGATGTGCAAGTGGATGGCATTAATGAGGGTGGGTGAGTTAGTGGCTAAGCTAGGTTAGTATGGGTGGATGGGGTGGATTAGGCTAAATGGAGGATTAGAGATAGGTTAGGGGTTTTTAAATTTGAGGATTTTATTTATCAAATAGATTTATTTAATAAATGGGGATTTTTGGAATTAGATAGAAGAATAGGATTTAATTGATAAATAATAGATTATTTGATTTATCAATTAGGACTATAGATGATTAATTAAATTAATCAACTAGGGGATGACAAAGGATTAATTAAATAGAAATTTAATTAATAATGCCTTTTTAGATAACTAAATAGGATTACTAAAATAGTGTAATCAAATTTAGGTGTCTACATTTTGCCCCTCTTTGACATAGTGTTGAGACAACACTATTTCAAAGAAGTTTGAATGAAGATGACACGAGGAAGATGTTTTAGCAACAAGGTTGCCCCAGTCTCGGATAAGAAGAGGAGAGACTAGACTTAGATGATGCCCCCTCAAGAAGGCGACGGGGAGATAAATGAGGCTCGACGACTTCTTGAAAAGTACAAGAAATTGAGACGAGCTGAGACGCAGGTTGGCGAAGAGAAGGGGCTGAATTAGCTCAAACTCTCACTACGGGAGAATGATAAAGGGAAATCAGAGGCACAAAAGTAAAGCAAGCTTAAGACTTTCCAAGATTGGGGGGGGGGGGGGGGGGGAGATGGAGGAGCGGAGCGCTATAAAAGGAATCCATGGTAGGGAGATGGATGATAGAATGATAAAAGCTGATGCAACAGGATTTCAAAGAGTCAGACTGGTGGAAGATGGGCTTCAGATATCCCTAGGATTAGGATTGTGGATCCCTAAAGCTAAGCATGAGGAGTGATTCAAAGAGATACTGATGCATAAGTTGGGGTAGGAGCGACAGATGTAGGATATGGATGGGGGATAATGGAGATGAAGGGAATCCATTGAAGCTTTTTGAGCGGGGGAATACTTCAAAGAGAAGTACCACCATGTAGTTGAGCACTAGATTTGCTATAGGACTGTTGGTTAATTGCCAGGGTTACTAAGAACATCAAGGCCTTTTTACCAACCATCCAGAGGACTGACGAACTGACTCAAAACAAACACACAAGGATTGCCCCAGTATCACACATGAATCCCAGAGGAAGCAGCGTGGAAATGACACTAGGTAACCCACAAGCAGAAAAAGAAAACAAGCAAAAGACCTGATCAAGACCTTACGCTCTAATTGCCCCATTCGCAGCATACCATGATATGGAAGATCGTGGCAACCTTGAGGAGGGAACAAAGAGATTGCTTGGAAAAGATATTTCAAGACCCAAAAGGGAAGATCCCAAATCAAAAGAAAGTGAAAATCCAAAAGAGAACTGTTTGCCAACGAGATGGGTAAGACGAGGTACTAATGGACCAAGATCAGACATGAGGAAAGCTATATCCTGCAAGGATCTATCAGAGAGCACCTAAGCTGATGGATCTGGATGAGTGATGCGTCTAGCAAGCTGAACACTTTGGTGACAGGAGATCTAGCTAAAGGATGCATTGGAATATCTAACCAAGGTGTGTGATGTGTGCAAGATGTTGACCAAGGATGAACTAACACGAAAGCCAGATAGATACAATGATACTAAGCTAAAGAGGATGTACAAGCTGATAGACCAAGATATGTTACAAATGTACAAGTTTGTTCATGTTTTGGTTTTTTGTGAGATGGAAATGTTTGTGAAGGATGGGATGTCTATAATAGTTGATAGGTGGATAGGTAGATGGTTTGTGAAAATCTTAAGGAAAATGGGATTCTGTGTGTGCATGTGATAGGATACAAGCTAGGATACAAGATTATTTACAAGCTGGAATATGGTACAAGCTTTGGACAAGATTTGAATATATACAAGGTATGGTACAAGATTTACAAGGTATAATACAAGCTTTGGTACAAGATTTACAAGCTGTACAGGAGGTATTGACAAGCTCCATCAGATTTTGGATATTTGATTGGAACACCAAGGGAACAAGTAGGTGTTTTATGGGATGGTGGGTGGATGGATGAGGGATAGGATAGTGATAGATAATGGATTAGTCTTTAGCACACAAGGCGCCTGAATTACCAGGTTTTCACCAAGGTACCTATCCAAGGCGCTTGAATTGCCAAGTTTTCACCATTGGATGCTTATTTCTCTTTACTATTTTTTTGTATTTTTCAAAAGCTAGGTATACCAAAGATCTTCAAGAATAGAACTTCTTGAGATGAATGATGTTAGTGGGATCATTCAAGAGTTCTCCTTCTGGTGTAGATAATTGATAGGCTCCGGAGCCAAAGGAGGCAGTAACCACATAGGGACCAAGCCATGTAGGTTCAAACTTGCCTTTCTTTTCTCGATCTGCTTGGACTTTCATATTTTCTTTGAGGACCATATCACCTGGCTGAAAGTGTCATGGGAGCACCTTCTTGTTGAAATTCCTTTTGAGATGAGTTTGGTAGACTGTGAGATGGTCATAGGCTTGTTGTCTCTTCTCGTCTAAGAGATCTAGCTGGGTGAGTCGAGCTACTCTGTATTCTTCATCTGAGATTTGCCCTCGCAAAGATATGCGTAGTGAGGGAAGTTCAACTTCTATAGGTAATACCGCTTCGGCACCATAGACTAGGGAGTATGGAGTTGTGCCTGTGGATGTACGGAAGGAAGTTCGATAGGCCCATAGAGCCGGATTTATTTGAAGGTGCCAATCACGGCCGAAATCATTGACAACTTTCTTTAGATTTTGAGGAGGGTTTTATTAGTCGCCTCTGCCTGGCCGTTACCTTGTGGGAAATATGGGCTAGAAAAGCGGTGATGGATGCGGAGGGAAGTGCATAATTCTTCCATGTTGAGATTTTCAAAGTTACCTCCATGGTCAGTGAAGATGGTGGATGGGATGCCGAAGCGGAAAATAATGTGGTACAAGATGAACTTGGAGACTTGAACTCTTGTAGCTGAGACTAGGGGGACTGCTTCCACCCACTTAGTGAAATAGTCTGTAGCTGTTATTATCCATTTATGTCCATCAGATGAGAGAGGTGTGATAGTTCCAACTAGATCAAGGCCCCAACAAGCAAAAGGCCAAGGTGGTGCAATAGGCTGTAGATCCTGTGCTGGAGCGTGCACAAGATTTGCATGCTGCTGACATGGGAGACACTTTCTAACAAAGTCACAAGAGTCTTCTTCAATGGTAGGCCAATAGTAGCCTGCTCTAAGGATTTGTCGTGCTAGGACAATACCACTCGTGTGGGCACCGCAAAGTCTAGAATGTACTTCTTTTAATGCCATCGCGGCCTCATTTTCATCTAAACATCGAGAGAAAGTATCGTGATAACCCCGACGATATAGGGTATTGGCTATGATAACATAGCGGGATGATTTTTGGATGAGGTTCTAGCGTTGGGTACGTGTGAGGTGAGGGGATATGATACCATCGTTAAGGTAAGCGTGAATTTCATGGTACCAAGGGGATTGGGGACCAACCAAGATACAAACACAGTTTGAATCCTCATTCGCATAGGCAGGTGTGAGGAGCTGCTCAACTAAAAACTCATACTGCGTAGCTTCTTGGGGAATTTCCAAGAGCGAGCCGATAGTGGCCATGGCATTTGCTGCCTTGTTCTGCATTCGAGGCACTTGTGTAAACTGAAGCTTTGTAAAATGCTGGGTCAGCTGATCAACTAGCTCTTTGTAGGGTAATAGCTTTTCATCTTTGGTTTGATATTCATTTAAGACTTGTTTGATGATGAGTTGGGAATCACCAAAGACTTGTAACTCAGTGATATTCCATTCTGCAGCTATCTTTAATCCTGCTACAAGAGCTTCATATTCTGCTATATTGTTGGTGCTAGGGAATTGTAGCTTGAAGGCTTTTGGAATGTAATCTCCTTGAGGTGTAACTAATAATATTCCTGCCCTTGATCCATGAGAGGTGTATGAGCCATCAAAATAAAGCTTCCATGGGGGCTGTTCTTCAATTAGGCAGATATGCTCATCTGGAAATTCTGTGAGCAAAGGATATGCATCTACTAGAGGTGCATCAACTAGGTGATCTGCTATAGCTTGCCCTTTGATTGCCTTTCTGTCCACATATTGGATGTCAAACTCACTTAGTAGCATAACCCATTTGGCCAAACGACCTGTAAGTGCTGTTCTAGAGAGCATATACTTGAGAGGGTCAATCTTGGAGACTAGTTGGATGGTATGACTTAGCATGTAGTGGCGAAGCTTTTGAGTTGAGAAAACAACTGCCAAACAAGCTTTTTCCATAGGAGTGTAATTGAGTTCATAACCAACTAGGGTTCTACTGACATAGTAGATGGCTCTCTCTCTGCTATAATCATCATGTTGTGCTAGAAGTGCCCCTAGAGCAGTAGGTGTTGCTGATATATACAAGATCAAGGGACGACCAGGAACTGGTGGAACCAAGATAGGGGGCTTGGTGAGGTACTGCTTGAGCTGATCGAAGCTGTGCTGACATAAAAGATCCCACTTGAAGTTCTCATTCTTCTTTAGCAAGTGTGAAAATGGTGTACACTTATCTGCAAGTTGGGAGATGAAGCGCCAGACAGATTGAAGTTTTCCCTGAAGAGAGCGAAGCTGTCGCAGTGTCTGGGGAGGAGGCATGTTTAAGATAGCCTTGACCTTTTTGGGGTCGATCTCTATACCTCATTTAAAAACTATGAAGCCTAGAAGCTTGCCAGATGTGACCCCAAAGACACACTTCTTGGGATTTAGCATGAGATGATATTGGGCCAACCTATCAAAGACTTTCTCCAGGTCAGCAAGATGATCCATGAAGGTGTGAGATTTGACTAGGATATCGTCCACATAATCCTCCAAAATGCTATGGATAAGATCATGGAAAATGGCTGTCATAGCTCTTTGATAGGTAGCCCCAGCATTCTTTAGGCCAAAAGGCATCATGGTGTAGCAAAAGTTTCCCCAAGGGGTAGTGAATGCTGTCTTATGCTGGTCCTCTTCTGCAATCTTGATCTGATTATACCCAAAAAATCCATCCATAAGGGACAGAATTTTATGTCCAGCTGTAAGATCTACAATCATATCTATGTTGGGCAAGGGAAAATCATCCTTTGGACAAGCTTTGTTAAGATCTCTAAAATCAGTGCAAATTCTGATGTCACCGGAAGGCTTAGTGACAGGGACCATGTTGGAGATCCATTCTGAGTAGTCAATAGGTCAGATAACCTTAGCAGCTAACATTCTTTCTAGTTCAGCTTTGACTAGTAATGCCACCTTGGGGTGCATTTTTCTAAGCTTTTGTCTGACGGGCTTGATCTTTGGATCAACTGCAAGATGATGAACTACAAGCTTTGGATCAAGTCCTGGCATGTCCTGATATGACCATGCAAATCGGCCAATGTTCTCTCGTAAAACCTCAAAGAGGAGGTCAGCTTGGTCTTGTGATAGGGATGCAGCAATGTGAACAATTCTAGGGATCTCTGAAGAACCAATGTTGACTTCTCTAGTATCCTCTATTAGAATAGAAGACACCTCTGGTCGATTATCTTGAGGAGGCAATACTAAATCCTCATGTTTTGCTTGTGGCTCTGGATTTTCTTGCTGAGGGGTTCTCTTCGTTGCCTTAGCTAGTCCCAGATTTACCTTAGTTCCAGTTTTGCGTGTATCGAAACTAGGTTGGGGATTTTCTCCAAAATACCCCTTGGGATCTAGCTTGTAGATGTAGGCAGAATCTAGCTTTGTCTTCTTATGAGGAGTTTCGGCTCCCATGAATCTTAGAAGTGCTTCCTTTGATGCAAACTTATCAATATGTATGACACTTGGTTTGTCCCAATCTATGAGTTGTGGATGAGCGAGTGGTAGGTCAATGAGATGGATGGATAGTTCTCAAAGAATAGAGTCTCCTAGGAAGATTTGGTCTGGGATATCGTCGTAGGCTCTCTTTTCAACTTCCTCGGGAATGTCTTCGATTTCGACAAGGTTGCGGTGGATGTTCGAAAAAGCGTGACCGTTCTCGTTGGTGCCCCCAGTTGTGGGTATGCCAAAGCCAAGACCTGACTTTATTTCCCAATTATGTGCTTCGATGGGACATTGCATGCCCCTTTCTTCTGGTCCTAGTCCACCTCCTTGATAGTTCCATTTTTCAGTGATGAGCTTATGTTGTTGGGGATACTTCTAGCTGAAGTGATCAAGGCGTGCTTGATTTCTTGGAGGTGCATCCTTATGTAGCCAATTGTTGATATCTGGAGTGAGCTCCTCATGAAGAGGGGTTTTTGAGGACACAAAGGTGGTTGGGCCAAACTATTTGTATCGAGGAGGTGGAATCTCCCTAGCTTTGTGATATGTCGGTTGTCCATGGGTATGTGGATCAAGTGGGATTGCTCCGACAGCAAATGCATCTGACAGACTATATTCTCCACAACCTTTGTTGTTGATCTTTACGGTAGATAGGGTGGAGGCGAGGATGGTTTCTACGTCATTACAAGTGTGGGATGAGCTGGCGATGGCTGTGCCGATGTCTATTCCAGGGCAATGGTTTGTATATGAAGCTTCAACCGCATTGCAGTAAGCAAAGGGTTCTGGATTGGCATGGATGGTTACCTCAGTGCCCTGATGTGAAAATTTGATGCACTGATGGTAGGTGGATGGAATGGCCTTCATAGCATGAATCCATGGGCGACTGAGGAGGATGTTAAATGGTAGGTTTAGATCAACAACATGGCAAACTGTCTCTTGAATGACTGGCCCAACCTTGATTGGTAGCAAAATAGTCCCTTCTGTGGTCCTTTCCAAGTTGTCATAAGCTTTGATGGTGATAACCTCACTGATCATATCTGCCTCAGTATACCCAGCTTGTTTTATGAATTTTAGGGTGCAAATGTTCAAGGCTGATCCATTATCTATCATTACTCTTTTCACGACAAAATTGGATACCATGATGGCTATGCGAAGCAGAAGGGTGTGATCTGGCTCAACCGCGGGTATGTCGGTGGGTTTGAAAGATAGGGCACATGAGGATGAAAGGTGTCCAACAAGATTACAAAAATCAGTAGCATTGATATCAGAAGGGACACGGGATTCTATGAGAGCACTGTCAAGGATGTCTTTGTACACAGGACTAGTGCGAAGAAGGTCTAAAATGGATATTTGGGCTGGGATGTTCCCAAGGTGTTCCAAGATATTGTACCGACTTTTTGATGGAGCTGATGGTGTTGATGAAACTGGTGGGCCTGCGATGTTAAATGGCGCTCTTCGAGTGGTGACCACACACTCATTGTCTGGTCCTCAGATATTGATAACATTGACAGAAGGCTCTTTCTCAGATATACAACCTATAAGGCTACCATAGTCTATATAGGATGAAGTGTGGTCATTGTTCTTCCCATGCTGTTGGTTTGGCTGGCGGTTGTTGGTGTTGTTTTGGATAGGTGCTTTTCCAAGATTTTGGTTGTTGTGTGGAGGAAAAGCATTTTGATAAATCTGTAAGCCTGCATTGGGAGAGGTTTGGGCACCAACAGTGATTTCCTTCCGATCAATGAGGTCTTGCACATAGTCTTTCAGTTTCATGCATCTGAGGGTGGTGTGACCATTTACCCTATGGAACTTGCAATACTCATTGTCCTTGTACCATGCAGCTTTGGATTGGCTTGGATCAATTTGTTGGGTAGGAGGAAATTTGATGAGGTTTTCCTTAGCCAATTTCTCAAAAATAACATCCAATGGCTCACCAAGGGGTGTATAGTTTCTAGGTGCAGGTTGGAATCTGGGCTTTTGCCCTGCAGCTACATTGATGGCATTAGCTTGATTGTTAGACCCTTGAAAGTTGGGTCTTGTATTGTGGTTTTGATAGCTTTGGTTATTTCGTTGTTGGTAATTGATAGCTTGTTGGTTGTTTGTTTGATATGGTGGGTTGGACTGGTTTTGAGAAGGACCAACAATATTCACATGTCTGGTGTCAGTAACCCCATCTGTTGCAACATGCTTGTTTTTGTTCCAATACCTAGACTTGTCATTGGAATGTGATTGATTTTGGTTGGCCTCTTTGTAAATCTTTACCACACCATCTTTGATGAGTCCTTGCTCAAGAATCATTCCTTTCTCTTTGATATCCTTATAGGTCTGCAAACAGTTCATGGTCATGTGGTGAGCCAAGATGGGATGTGCATTATCAATAAACATTTTCACCACATGTCGTTCTGGCAAGGTGCAGGATATGCGGGTGGTAAGGGTTTGCCATTTTTGCAGGTATTCGGCAAGGCTTTCTCCACCTTTTTGCTTGGTGTGGACAAGATCAACTATTGATAGCTCTGTTTCAACAAGATGGGCATATTGGGCTACAAATGCTTCAGATAATTCAGCAAAGTTTTTAATTGTGCCATAGGGGATTCTATAAAACCATTCAAGAGCGGGTCCAGCCAAGCTTTTGGGAAAAATGCACAAGAGGAAGACATCATTGTATGCCACGTCCTGGCAATGCATGTAAAATTCTTTGATATGTGTGACAGGGTCTCCTTTTCCTCTAAATTTGTCAAATTTAGGTACCTCAAAGTGTTTGGGAAATGGTGTCGTGGTAATGGCTCTGTCAAATGGGTAAGGACACACATTCTTAAACTTGAATGTCTTTGGATCATTCCCTTCTTGGATGGCTTTCAGAGCTGTCTTCATTTGCTCCCACTCTGAATTGATAGGTGATGGTTGGGGTGCCCCCAATGTAGGAGTGCCTTGAGGTAGGTATGTGCTGGATGGGGCCACTGAATATGGATGGCTGTGAGGGATTTGCTGATAGGGATTGTACATTATTTGGGCAGCTGCATGGTGGATGATGGGTTGTTGAGGGGGAGGTGGTGCATATTGCTGCATGTGCTGCGAGGCTTGCTGTTGATATGGGATTTGAGGTTGGGGTTGAGGAACATAAGCTGGCTGTGGGATAAATGGATTGCTTTGTGGAGGTAAGGTATAAGATGGTTGTGAGGCTTGGGGAAAGGATCGGAGGGCTTGTGGGGTTTGACCAATATACGTGGGTTGTGCCCCCATTTGGGATGGTATCTGCAAATAATTGGTGGTTGGTTGGGGTGGTGGATTACCTCCTAGAAGTGGCATTGAAAAGTAGTTGGTAATTGGAGGTAATGGATTAGTTGGTGGTGGAGGTGGTGGGAATTGAAAGCTTGGGAATGGAACTGATGGGGTTTGATAGGTTTGTGGCTAGATTTGGAAGCTTGGTAGAGTGGTGGTGGGAGCTGGGGTCACTTGGGAGCTTGGTAGAAGATTGGCAGTAGCTTGTGGGATTTGATAGCTTTGTGGAGTGAAGGTAGTAGCTTGTGGATTTGTGGCTGGTGGTATTGAGCTCCCAAGACCTAATGGAAATGATGGGATTGTGCTTTGGGCTATGGTGAACAAGCTAGGGGCGATGAAAGGTTGATTACTTGGCCCCATGGGTGACATCCCTGTTGTATATTGTTGAGGTTGGCCAAAGATGCTAGCACCAATTTGGGAGATGGGTGGATTTGGAAGGCTGGGTTGGGGAGCAGCAGCAATAGTGAAGGGGTGAACGGTGAGATGTTTTGGGTAAAGGGGGTTTGGAGTGGAGAGGTATGAACCAAAGACGGAGTGGTGGTGGTTGGGTTGGCTTGCGACATGGAGATTTCAACTTGGGTGGATGATGGTATGTTTGGGTCTGTTGGGTCATATGGATTGGCTGGAGGCTCTTCTTTTGGAATAAATTGAGGATAATTTGGATCATAAGAGCCTATGGGTGGTGGCAGCTGCCCAAACAACGGGTGAGATGGATCTGATAATGGAGGGGGTCTTCCAAAGTCAAAGGTTCCTACATTGTCCCTTCGAAAATTAGCCATGATTGTCTCTTTGTTTTTGTCTATAATGGCGTTCACCAATACTGCAATTCCTGGTTGGTTCATGAAAGCTTCAATGTCAGTAGGTGATGGCATAGCTTGTTCTGGGCTGAAGGATGGCTAAGTGCTCAAGGGGGGTGAGGCTGTTCGATCCAAATGATAGGGCTCCATTGTTTCTTTCTTCTTGGCTAAGCGAGTGACGGGTGGCATGAAAAATGCTCCTAGGGATGAGATGCAATAATGCTAATGGATTTTCTATGCAAATGATTTCCTAGGTTGAGGCAAAGCTATATGACAAAACCTAAGGAGGATTGGGTTGGGGATTCTAACTTCAAAGATATGTTGTCAAAGCACAAAAGGTCTGCTTTCCTATGTGCAAGCTTGGTGGTGATTGTGTCAACTTAAGGATAGACTGATGATCCTTTAGGAAGAACACGAGATTGACCACTTGCGAATCCCAACCTTTAGCTCAAGGTGATGAGGGATAACAAGTGACAAAGCTAGATTACCCTAGACAAAGCTCTGTCAAAGGGATAACCTTGGTGAGATTGGTGGATTTGGAAGATTTTAGGAATGGCAAACTTTTAGCAAGGTGACAACAATTTTGAAAGCTTAGATGTGCAGATTTTCGATTGCTGGCTAGATGGTTTGATTCTAAATGAGGTGGATGAGCTAATAATGCTTAAGGGGATAACCTAAGATGGCTGGCTTTTCTACAAAGATGACTCTAAAGTGAAGCTTATCCAAGAAGATGTGGAGAAACAAGGGTGTCTAATCATAGAAATCATGCCTAGTTGGTAAGGCATAAGCAGGATTAACTCCTGGATGTTGGCTAAATTTGATGGTGCGCTCTAACCAAGCCTCTTGAAGTGCTTCGTCGGTAGCTTTGTCCTCTGCTTTGTGGAGTTTGGCAATTCGTGGGCTTGGTGTTATTTCTTTTCTCTTGGCTGAAAGTTCTTGGTATGCTAGAGATGGCTTGAGTTTGACCTTGTGAAACTTCTGTTTGGGTTTGGGTTGTTCCGACATAAATTTCTGAATTTGCTTGGCTTTGGGAGATTCTGGTTGTTTTGCTTCAACTTGTTCAACTTCTAAAATAGGCAGTGACTACGCTAAGTGTGCCCTAAGCTAGGATTGACCAAGTTTGGCAAACATTCATTCAAAAAGTAAAATAAAAACAAGCAATAGATAGGAACACCCAGATAGAAGTTTGCGGTTCTCAGAATGTGATACTTGCGCCGAGGAGTGTGTATGTTCTACAAATGTTTCGATCAGTCACTCCAAACACATTAACATCCTAGATGGTTTTCTGCAAGGCTGACGGTTGGTTTAGCTAGGGAGTCCTCAATATATGCAAGGTACGTGAGGCCCAAATCCGTAGATGAGACCAAAAGGATGTCACACAGCCGAGAGGAGCGGTAACCCACTTCTCCTCTTTCACTTCTCAAGGGTATAAAGTTCCTTGAGGCTTAGCCCGAATGACAAAATCTCGATCCCAAGAGAGGTGTCTTTCGATTCACCTCCCGATTCTTATACTCCACCGGAACACTGGAGTTGAGGTCGTCCAAGGGGTGATGAAATCCCCAAGCAGGCCTCCTAAAAAGAAACAAGGTTTTGGATCCTAATCTTATGCACCCAAGATGGCCTCAAAAGACGACAAGGGGAGAGAAGACTTGGATGACCTTGGGCTAAAAAATACGCTTGTTCTTTTACCAACTGACTCTTATGTGTGCTAATCTAGACTTTGCAAGCACTCATGTTTAAGAGACAATGTTCAATTCCAACTTGAAGCGCCAACAAAAGTAAATCGATCGAAGATTGCAAACAATAAGAAGAGTTAGGGTCAACAAAAGCAAACTCGCGCGCCCGGAGGCCCTCCACGTCAAGTATCGATTAATTTTCTTTAAGGCATTCAAGATTGAGTGTGAGTTTGTTTTAAGCCCAAAACAAAAGTGTGTGAGATTCAATTTCAAGCGCGCACCCGGAGGCTCTCCCCGTCAGTTATTGTTCAATTTTAGTGCCCAAACTTGAAGTGTGATCGATTTAATTTAGAGTTTTGGCCATTTAAGAATTTTAATAAAGTTAAAGCAAACGTTCAAAGACCAAGTGAGTGAGTTAGATTGTGGAACATTTAACACCTTTTTCAAGTAGATCCATCCCCATAAATGGCGCTGAGATTGCAACCAATGGTTAATATTTGATGGGTGATTAGAAAAGAGGTGAGTCCAAGGAACTACTCAAATTGATTTTTGTAAATTTGTATTTTAACTTAACAAAGTTTCTTAAATGTCCAAAAATCAAACTTTACCTAGATTGCATGTGAAAAAGAGATTTGTTTTGTTCAATTTTAGAAGCTCCAAATGAAGTGTTTGATATTGTAATGGTTAATTGATCCTTGGCATTCAAGATTGGATTTTTTGTTTTAAGCATGCATTCCAAAGAAAGTTGATTTTAATCCATGACATTCAAGAGTGTGTTTTGAGCAACATTCATTCAATGGAAAATGTGTTTAACCATTCAAGTTCATTTTTTTTTTTAGCAACATGCATTCAAAGACAAATGGTTAAACATTCAAGTTCATTTTTTAGCAACATGAAAACCTGCAAGAAACATGGTTAGTGGTTCCATATGTGCTCCAATCTGCAATGAGACAAAAAAAAAGCAATTCAGTTAGTTAGCCAAAATCTTCAAAAATGAGAGCTTAACTATGGGAAATTTTTTAAAAACTTTTTTTGTTGTTTTTTCTACGCGTAAAAATGCTTAAAATGGTCTAAATCCTACGGAACCACTAAAAGTCAAATTTTGATTTATACTCTTTTTTTTTTTTTTTTTATAGCTACAAAGTGCAGAAATAATAAAGCAGAAATGGAACATAAGCAAGCAGAGAAGACAGTCTGTCAAAATACGAAGACGCTGAAATACAGAGACGCCAAAATATGAAGAGGACAAAACAGATTTGTAGCACAAAACACAGGTGACAAGCATAGACGCCGATTTGCACAGATGCGGATTTTCGCAGATGTCGATTTGCGCAGATGCGGATTTTCGCAGACGATGATTTTCGCAGACGCGAATTTTCGCAGATGTCGATTTGCGTAGACGCGGATTTTTGCAGACGTCGATTTTTGCAGACGCGAATTTTCGCAGATGTCGATTTTTGCAGACAGAACAGGTTGCAGACGCCAAAACTGCGCCAAAAAGCTGAAAAATGCGATTTTTTTTTTTTTTAGATGGTATTTCTTCTTCCTAAGTGCGTTCTTTAACCTGCAAAAATAAGCAAAACACCCTCACAACACACTCAAACAACAAAAAACATTAGATGGTTAGAAAAATGACATATAGATGAAAATAGATGATTAAATGACCCATAGTGGGGTCCCACCGGGCGTGCCAAAATGTAGAACAAGAATTAGTATGCAAAGAACATTAACAAATAAAGTAAACATTCACAAACCAAAAACTAAACTCACATATATGCTTAGACTAAGAAAGAAAATAAGAAGTGCAAACCTCACAAGAGAAAGCACTCCATGCTTTCTTGATTCTGTAGATGTGTCCTTTTGCTGTGGATGTATGCTCAAGATACTCAAAAGCTGCTTCAATGGAGATGGGTAATGGCAAATTGGTAGCTTTGTGAGCTCTCAATTTGGCATTATAAGGGTATGGTTGATGGCTTTGGTTCTCAAAATAGCATGGTAACTTTAGCTCAAAGATTGTTGATGAAATGGCTTGGGATGGGATTCAATTTATAGGCTAAGGGGTACAAAGATGGAGGGCTTAGATGCAAGGATGGATGAAGGCTTAAGGAGGGCTAAGATGCACTCAAAGGGGAGCACATGGATTGTGCTTGTTTAGCACCAATGGGAAGGTGACACTTGTCACAAGGAGGATGAGTGTGAGAAGGTAGGGTAAAGGGTTGGTTAAAGGCATGATGAGTGGGGTTGAGTATGTAAGAGGGATGTAAGAGGAATGAGTGTGGAAGAGGGAAGAGTGTGGAAGATGGGTGTAAGAGTCATGAGTGGGCTTGTAAGAGTCTTTATGTTTTGTAAGAGCACTCATGACTTAGTGGTTGGGTTTTTTGAGGGGAGACTTTGATTTGGATTAGGAAAGTCTTAAACTTGTTTAAGGAATGTGACAACATTAGAGGGTGGATTAGGCTTGGGTTTAGGATTAGCTTAGGGATGTTAGAGATGTGCAAGTGGATGGCATTAATGAGGGTGGGTGAGTTAGTGGCTAAGCTAGGTTAGTATGGGTGGATGGGGTGGATTAGGCTAAATGGAGGATTAGAGATAGGTTAGGGGTTTTTGAATTTGAGGATTTTATTTATCAAATAGATTTATTTAATAAATGGGGATTTTTGGAATTAGATAGAAGAATAGGATTTAATTAATAAATAATAGATTATTTGATTTATCAATTAGGACTATAGATGATTAATTAAATTAATCAACTAGGGGATGACAAAGGATTAATTAAATAGAAATTTAATTAATAATGCCTTTTTAGATAACTAAATAGGATTACTAAAATAGTGTAATCAAATTTAGGTGTCTACAGTTCACACTTCAAGCATCCATACTCTTAAGCCTTCTTGCTTTGCTTGCCAATAGTAGTCTCTTCTGTTCGGTCACTGAATGAAGCAATACCTTAGAGCTCTTGTCCAACTTAGGTTCTTGAACATTGACCAACCTTGCTTCTGACCATCCATCTCTATAAATAGAAAATTAAGATCTTTTTCCATTCGACCTCTATCGTCCATTTTAGGGTTAGGTAGGATTAGGTAGGATTCAACGATCTACCCATCTTTTCATTTTAGTCCCTAGTTCTAAAAACTTCTCCTTCACTTCTTTGAATTCACCTCAAAATAGTTTACCGAATTTTGTTCCACCAACTCATCATAATTATCTTCCACATGCTTTACAAAATTCAAGAAAAAAAAATAGTCAGCTTAGATTTGTCAAATCCACGATTTAACATGAATACTGACACTCAACATCAATATGTTGTCACTCAGCTTCCATACTGTTCTTCCACTTGTCATCCACTAGATAACTTAGCAAACATTAAAGTTTATTGGTACTCGACATCAACTAAACTTTACTTGGCTTAAACTATATCACTCGGCATACACTGAACTTTGACTTTTCTCGACTCCAACTAATTTTTTGCTAAGCTTGCAATCACTTTGTTCAGCACCTACTATCCACTCGGTCAAGCTTGGTAGACTTAATTCTTCTTACTTGTTCTTCTAGACTTAGTCAGTTTATCCAACCTTCGCAACCATAATTAGATAATCAATGCACTATAACATCACCACCTTAACTGATCATTGTACTCTTTTTCATACCATAACTCAACCTTTTCTCTAGGTGCTTTTGTTATCAGATTTGATCAAAATCTCCTTATCAATCAAATGAATGATAGTACTCAAATCAACTAAACAATTTTCTTACCAGCAAGTAGCAAGTTTGGCATTAGTGACAAAACAATGATTGAAACACATTCTCATACTTGTATCAATCTATTTTCAATAGAACATTAGTTTTCATTTTACTTAATTTCTTTCAAATAAGGACATTAAGAGTTGTTTTAATTACATAACTGATTCACCCCCCCTGTTATCTTGGTGGAATTTACTTTCTAACAATTGGTATTAGAGCATTAGGTCCTTGAAGGAAAATTTTAATAGCTTAAGGAGATCTATGATGCAATTCAAGAAAGAAAGTTCAAAGTTTGATGGAGTTAACTATGACAGTTGGAAGGAAAAGATGAAGACACATTTTGTATGCATGGGTCTAGGTTATTGGTTGATTACTAAAAGTAAAAAGGATGTGAGTGAAGAAAAGGATCTTGAAACTTGTGATGAAGCTCAAAGAGATGTATTCATGCTAGAGAAGCACTATTATTAGCTCTTCCATAACCTAAATTCACACAGTTAAAAACTTTAAGATTAGCTCATAAAATTTGGATTGCTTTGCAAGTTACATTTGAAGATGATGATCATGTTCAGAAGGTTAGACTAAAAATTAGATATGTCTATATCAAGATGCTAAAATGATGGAAGATGAATCTAAAAAAGTTACTTTGGTAGAATAACATAAATTATTGTAGGAATTAAGACTTGTGGAGGATCAAAATATGAAGATGAGGCTATATGGAAGATATTGGAGACTTTGACACCTTCATACAAACAAATCGCACAAATAATTGAATAAGTTATTCACTTATCACTGAAATTTTAAAGAGAAACTCTTCTTGGGAGATTACAATCAACAAAAATGTGGATGAGACATAATGGTGAATTTCCTAATGTTGAAATTGCTTTCATTGCATTGAGTGTTCAACCTATGTTGACAAGGAGTGCAAGTACAAGTGGAGATTATGCTAATAGCAGTCGAACCAAATTTGAAGAATAAAAGAAGATTGAGGAAGGACTTACCCTTCTTATGAAAAGAGAACCTAAAGGTAACAAAATCTTTAAATGTTGGACTTGTAATGAATATGGTCATTACTATTCTAAGTGTCCTAAGAAAGTAAGAAAGATTACAAATCACTTCAAATCAAGACAGCCTAAGGAATGTCTTTTTGCAAATGATGACGATGAATTAAATGCTAAGGTAGAAGAAATATTGAGTGAAAGTGATGATGAAATAAGATTTGTTGCTATTAAGGAAGAAAGCCCTAAAAAAAAAAGAAGTTAGAGAAGAAAAAATATTAGTATCTCAAGTTGAAAAGAAGAAATATGATTGGATTTTTGATAATGGTTGTTCCTATCACATGATTGGAGATATGAATAAGTTTGTTGAATTCAATAGCTATGATGGAGGAATTGGTAGAGTTGGAAATAATATAACCTGTCATATAAAAGCAATATAATCTATCATGCTTGATGGAAAGACTAACACCAATGATGTTTACTTTCTTGATAGTTTGAAACATAATCTGTTGAGTGCTAGATGACTAGTGGACAAGGGATATTAGTTGCAATTTACAAAGAAGACCTACATTATCAAAGACAAAGATGACATATTGATTGGTACTGGTACAAAGAGAAGAAGTACTATATTTTAGTTGAATCCTATTGAGATTCCATGTTTAGTTGTTAAGGTGGATGATAGTTGGTTATTACATAAGAAATTTTGTCATATCAACTTTGATAGTGTTGTGAAGGTTAGTACTACATTTGCAGTTAGATATTTGCCTAAATTTTGAAACTTGCTAACATGGTGTGTAAGGAATGTGTGATGACAAAACAGAAGAAAAGCTCATTTTCAAGCAAGAAATTTACTATATCTGCAAAGTTGGATATTATGCACACAAATTTGAGTGGTCCTACTAAGACAAAAACATTCTATGGTGAGAGCTATTATATGATTCTTGTTGATAATTTCACTAGAACAACGTGGGTAGCATTTCTTAGAGAGAAATCTGAAGATTTTGAAAATTTAAGAATTTTAGAGTAGAGTTAAAAATGAATCTAGTTTGAAGATTGAATGTTTGAGATTTGATAGAGGTGGAGAGTTTAATTCAAATAAGTTTAACATTTTTTGTGAAGAAAATGGCATAAAAAGATAACTTTCATCCCCTAAGACACTTGAACAAAATGAGATAATAGAAAGGAGGAGCAATATAGTGAAAAAATTAGAAAAAGAAATGATGCTTGAGAACAATTTATCTAAGATCTTTTGGAGAGAAGTAATAAATACAATAGTGTACACTATGAAAAAAGTAGAAATCAGATAAAAACATTGGTAAGACATCTTATGAACTTTGGTTTGGACATACACCCTCAAATTATACATTTTAGAACTTTTGGAGGTAAATGTTAAATTAAGAGAGATGATGATGTTAGAGAGTTTTCTTTAAGAAGTGATGAATTATGTTTCTTGGATATTCATTGAAATGTAAGGCATATAAATGTTTTAATTAGAGAACTAAGACTATTGTTGAGAGCACAAATGTAAGAGTTGATGAGAAGTTTAGAATTCATGAAAGGATACTTGATTACAATTTTGATGAAGATACTAATCCAAGGCATAACAAAGAAAATGTTGATAAAAAAATATTTTATAAGACTGACATTGATTTGCAGAATGAAATTCAGAGAGAAGTAGAAAGAGAATAACCAAGATCCAAACCTAGAGTTGAAGTGGTGTTACCTAACATAAATTTGATAAAGAATCACCATGCTGATTATATTATTGGAAGAAAGATAGAGGAGTTATGAAAATAAATAAGATACAAGAAGAACTATGTTTGATTTCTCAGATTGAACCTAAAAATGTTGATAAAGTTAGTAAAGATGATTTTTGGATTAAAGTTATGAAAGAAGAACTATAACATATTGAAAAGAACAACACATTGGAATTGGTTCCTAGACCTAAGGATAAGAATGTTAGAAATTAAAGTCCACCATGATAACTGAGAGGGGAGGGGAGGGGGGTGAATCAGTTGTCCAACTATTAAAAAATTTATCAACCTTATTAATCCTTGACCATATGAACAATATAACCAACAACCATAAGAAGATACACATACACAATAACACTAGAAATGTTAATTAGGGAAACCCTTGATCAGAAGACAAAGCCTGGTGGGGATGGTACCCACAAAAATATGTACTAATATAAAAGTTCCTTGTAAGAGGATGAACCCTGTTAGGAGCCAATGGAATGCATTCAATACATATCAATCCCTTTTAGAAGACTTTGAATCTCTGTTATGAGATTCCAACCCTCTTAGGAGTTGTTTTGACCTTGTTAAGAGTTGTAGAAGGCAGAAGGACCCACTGTCCAAATAGATTTAGGAGTAAGATCACCAAACTCACCATCCAATTGATCTCTATATTATTCCTTACAGAATAATAGAAATGAATAACTTGAACTTCTTTGTCCTCTTGACCAGATTAATCCTCTTTTGATTTCAATACTAGATCACCAACTTTGCATCCAAATAATCCCTTGGATCGCTTACTCACATTTACCAAGTACTTCGCATATCACACTTGAATGCTCTTCTTATTTACACTTTATCACAAGGAAAATAACCTTCCTTTATACCACATCCTCAAAATAATTCCTTGAGTCAACCTTGAGGCTTTCCCAATTAATTATAATAGGACCTCATTAGGATATTACAATCTTACAATTACGTAACACTGTTGGGTCACAGTCTTTAAAAATTCTCACACGTGCGACCTCTGACCTTGCAAACTCGTTGACATCATCATCAAGCTATCTTTTGTCACTACCTAACTTCGCTCATCATGATTCTTGTTGGAATGTTTAGAATAACTAGGAGGGGAGGGGGGTAAATTTTTTATCCAAGGTTCAAATGTACGAATAAAACTTTTCAGTACTTCAAATTATGCATGTATTGATCATTCAATATCTTAAACTTTTGCATATTGTTGCCCTAGGTCAAAATAACTTTGTAGAAATGTAAACATGAAATACCACAAAATCAATCACACATTTTGACACAAGAATTTTACGTGGAAACTCAATTTGGGAAAAACCACCAGTAACATGCTACCAATTTTCATTCTTTTGAAGTGAGCCCTATGAGGATCTAACCCTATTAAAGGTTACAATGCACACTGTTAAATGTGACTTGGTTAAAGGATTTCAATCACCCTATTAGGAGTGAACCTTGTTAGAGGACTTTAGAAAATTCCATTAGAATTTCACCCTATTGAAGGATTTACTCATGACTGTTAGGTCAACCTTAGTCCAAAGGATTTATCTAGACTAATAAAATTGTTAGAAAGTAACAATAGGACTTGATTTGATAATAAAATAACTCACTTGTAGATTATAGATATCACATTTAGTTCTCCATTCTACTTGGCATTCATCCTCTTCATATCTAATAACTTGTTCACCCTTCAAGAATTCATCATCTTAAGCCTTCTTTCTTAGTATGCTAACTGCAGACTCTTTCATTCGGCCACCATATGAAGCAACACCCTAGATTTCTTGTTTATCTCAGGTTAGAGCCCTTCATTGTTTGTTTTTGGCCTGTTATCTCCTTATATAGAGAAGTTAGGTCTTTTTTTGCTTTACCACAATCATCCATTTTAGGGCTAGGTCAGATTCATTGAATCTTCCCATCTTTCCATTTTATTCCCTCTAGAAACTTCCTTTACAATCCTCTTTGAATTTATCTCAAAATGCTTTATCTTGAATTCTATACCACCAACTCATCATAATTATCTTCCATGCACTTCACACAATTCAAGAAATTAACTTTGTCAACTCAGATTCATCAAATTTTTGATCAAACTCATTTTACTATCACTCAGCAATAACAAGTTGTTTGCTCGACAAACACTATCTTTTGATGCTCAGTCAACACTGGATTTCTTGACATACACTAAGTTTTGCTTGGTTGCTACTGCCATCTTCTGATGCTTGACACATACTAAGATTTCTCTTTGCTTGGAACCTACTATATTTCTCTTTTCTCGATACATATTGAACTTACTACTTGGCTTCAACTAATTTTCTGCTTGGCCTGTACTGACTTGCTCAACTTCCACTATTTTCTCTGTTAGGCTTGGCAGACACATTTCTTTACTTAGCCTTCTTCTAGTCTTTTCTCAAGTATCCTTTCATTATGGCCTTAAGTAGATAAACAACACACTATATCATCAAAGTCTTGCTCAGTCTTAGTGCTCCTTTTATACACCATATAACTCAACCTTTCTCTAGGTTCTCTTGTTATCCTTTCTTTTCAAATCCTCTTCATCAATCAATCAAATGATAGCATTTAAACCAAAGTAAGAAATTGTCCCACCAACAAGTAGAAAATTTGACATCAGTGACAAAATCATGATTGTTCCACAATAGGTTTCATCAATCTTGTTCATTTCAACAATCTCCTTTCAACAATCTCGCTCTTTGGCATTGATGGCAAACCAATACCAAAGACAATACCAAAAAGAAACTTAATACCTTATATTGAAATATCTCCCTCTATTAATATGTGAGCCTTCCCTTCGTATACTCTAATCTCTTTGTCAAATTACTCCCCCATCCGGTCTTTTCCCTCTTTGACAATCTTTCTCCTTCTCTGATCTGATCTCTATAATATCTCCCTCAATACATTCTTAGTAAACTCACCCTCTTTCTGAATATCTCCCTCTTTGACAACAATGCCAAAGACTTGTCATCTATACAGGTAGATATAATCAATTCAAGTTCTCCCTTTGTTACCTTGCATGTGACTGTAAATCTTCTATTTTCAACTTCTTATTTACTTTAGGAAGCTCCTAAAGCAAGATCCACTACATCAAACTGTAAAATATGCCATTAAACTTAGTTGATGCAGGGCACTACTCTTATTGCTTAAGTAGCTTTGGATAGTGATATCACCCCTAGTTTACCTCTAAGATATTCATGTGTATCCTTAGGTAAAGCCTTTGTGAATATATTAGCTATCTATTCTTTTGTATTCACATATTCTATTCTCACTTCTTTGTCTTGAACCAACTCTCTCAAGTAATGATACATGATTGCAATGTGCTTTGTCTTTGTATGCATCACAGGGTTCTTTGATATGTTTGTAGCACTTTTATTGTCATAGCAGAGTACCAAAGGTTCAATGATTTCTTCCTTCATTCCTTTAAGTAACTGTTTAATCCATACCACAATTGTGCAATTCACTACAATATCCACACATTCAACTTCAATAGTAAATTGTGAAATACAATTTTTTTTCTTGCTAGTCCAAGAGGCTAATCTTTTTCCTAAGAAAAATGCTCCACCACTTGTACTTTCCTTGTCATCAATGTTTCCAGCCCAATCATCATCTGTATAGGCTTTCAATTCAAACTTGTCATTTTTCTTGTATTATAGACCATAGTCTTTTATTCCTTTTAAGTATCTCATAATCCTTTAAAAAACCATTAAGTGATTCTCCTTAGGATTTGTAGAAAACCTTGCAATAATCCCAATAACTAGTGCAATATCAGGTCTACTATGAACTACATGTTGCAATTTTCCAATCATAGACCTGTACAATGCTTGATTTACTTTAGCAGAATCATCAGTTTTGGATAGTTTGTGTCTTGTCACCATAAGGGTACTAACTAGTTTTGAATCCTCCATACCAAAAATTTTCAAGATTTTCTTTACATAATTGGATTGAGTGATGTAAGTACCATATTTCATCTGATACACATGTAATCCAATAGAAAACTTTATTTCTCCAAACATAGATATCTCAAACTCTTTCATCATTTCATTTGCAAATATCTTACACAATTCACTTTGTCCTCCAAATATGATATCATCAACAAATATTTCAGCTAGTAAGATTCTTTTACCTCCTTTTGTCTTCAAGTATAAATTGTTGTTGTCATCAATATTCTCAAAACCAATCTTCACAAGATAGTTGTTTAGTCTTTCATACCATTCTCTGGGACCTTGCTTCAAACCATAAAACTTTGTGCAATCTACACACCATGTTCTTATTGTTTGGATCAACAAATCCTTTAAGTTGTTCTATGTAAACTGTTAGAGTAATTAGAAATTTCCTAATTAACTCTAGTTTGCTTAAGCTAAACTTAGGCATCAAATAATTAATTCTTTTATTAATTATTATGATGCAACCTAGGTTAGACCTTTTTAGGGTTTCAATCTCCTTTATAAGGATGATCTCTCTATGTAATTATTAACCAATTCACTTTTGATTATAAAAATTTCTCTTTTTGCTTATCAAGAATGTCTCATCTTGTTGGAAGCATGAACGTTGATGATACTTATATGGGGGAGTATTGTAAAAACATGATTAGATCATTATCATGATGATATGTTACATTCATGCCAATGTTTGTCATTGATGTCAGCCTAGTAGTTTTATGTAGTATCTGACAAAAGAACAACATTAAAGATCAAGCTGGTACAAACATATCGTTAAGCATTTTCACTAAGTGAGGTTAAAGGGAGATGTATCTAACCTTAGAAGCATAAAATATTAAGTTTGGAAGAAGTTATGCAAGTTTTGGTAAAGATTGTTCTGAGATAGAGTTTACAAAAGCATGTTCTGGTAAACTTGTTATATCTCTTAGCAGAGTTGTTATTTTGAGAAGCAAGTTTAAAGGCATGTAGAAGACATGTTGGAGATAATGTGGATAAGCTCGCTTGTCATGATATTACACGTACAAAAAGTTATTCAAATTACAAGGCAACAAATTAATGTTATCGCTAAGTATAACGTTCTTAATGAGGTCTTGTAATAATTAATTGAGAAGGTGTAATAGCTAACTCAGGGAATTGTTTTATGGATTTGGTATAAAGGAATGACATTTTCCTTTGTTATATATGAATGGATGAAGGATTGCAAGAGGCATGAAGAGTGGAACATAAGAGAAACAAGTTGATATGCGAGTATAAGTAGAACAAAGTGAAGTTGGAGAGAACTTCATTGCTGAAGTTTTATTCTAAGAATTGAGGCTTGATATTTGGGTTTGAGGTTCGTGACCTAGTCTACAAGGTATGAAAATGATTGGTCCAATTGATAGGATAGAAGAAAGAGGTTAAAGCACAGTACAAACAATTATTTTGTAAGGAATAGTTGAGAGATCAGTTGGACAATGAGTTCAGTGGTCTTGCCCCATAAGCTGTTTGATAGTGGGTCCTTCTATCTTCTACAACTCCTAATAGGGTTGGAATCTCCTAATAGGGATTCAAAGTCTCTTAATAGGGACTCTTATGTACTGAATGTGTTTATAGACTCCTAACAAGGTCCATCCTCTAGCAAGAAATATATATATATATATATATATATATATCAGTATATCTTTGTGGGCATCATTCCCCCTAGGGTTTTCCTTCTGATCAAGGGTTTCCCTAGTTAACAAATATGGTGTAATTGTGTATGTGCATCTTATTATGGTTGCTTCTTACTTTGATTGAATGGTTAAGATTAATTAAGGTTAATAGTTATTTTAATTGGATAACTGATTCACCCCCACTCTCAGTTATCTTGGTGGACTATTATTTCTAACAATTGGTATTAGAGCATTAGGTCCTTGAAGATAAAGTTTAACAACTTTGGGAGATCAGTGACGAGTTATTTTAGAAAAGATAATTCTAAGTCTGATGGAGGAGATTTTGACACACAAAAGATGAAGCTTCTTGGTGAGTGATCATAAATGTAAATAGAATTGAGCATTGAGTTTCTCAATAAAAGCACAAGTAAAGATAGATCAAGATCCAAAGAAGACATGAAGATCAAAGAAAGTATTGATCTGCTAATGAAAAGAAAGAAAGAATATATGGAATTTTTTTTCTTGTTGGACATGTAAAGAGTTTGGTCATTTTTCATCTACATGCCCTAAGAGAGTAAGAAAGACTAGAAAGAGTTTGATTTCTGATGATGTTGAAAAATTTAAAGCTAGTATGGAAAGATTCTTGAATGATTGTGATGATAAGGATAATGATCATAAATTGGTTAAGAAAGAGGAAGTATTAGAAGAGATAGCCTTGGTAACTATTATTGATGATGATGAAGAAGAGGATAATTCTAGAATTGTTAGACAAAATGATGAAGTATTCTTTGAGACTAACAATGATTTGCAGAATGAAGGTAAGCAAAGGAAGGAACAAAGTTCGGAAGCTAGAATTGAGCTAAGAGTTGAGATAACAACTCCTACTTTTGGTAAGAATATGACAAAAAATCATCCACCAGAGCAGATCATCGACAACAAAGATAAATGTATGATGAAAAGAAGCATAATCAATGAAGAATTATGTTTGATATCTCAAGTAGAACCAAAGAATGCATATGAGGCATACAAAGATGAATATTGGAAGCAAGCTATGAAAGAAGAATTGGACCAGATAGTGAAGAATGAGACATGGGAATCGGTCCCTAGACCAACAAACAAAAATGTGATAGGAACAAAATGGTTATTTAGGAACAAGATGAATGAACAAGGTGAAGCTATAAAGAACAAAGCAAGATTGGTATGTAAAGGTTACTCACAAAAAGAAGGAATAGACTATGATGAAACCTATGCTCCCATGGCAAGAATAGAAGTAGTAAGGTTATTCTTAGCCTATGTAGCACATAAAAAATTCAAAGTGTATCATATGGATGTCAAGTCAACGTTTCTAAATGGAGAACTTGAAGAAGAGGTATACATAGAACAACTTGAAGGTTTTACTTTAATAGATAACAAGGACATGATACAAAGATTGAAGAAAGCATTGTATGGCTTAAAACAAGCACCCAAAACTTGGTATGCAAGGTAAGACAAGCATTTGACAAAGCTTGGATTTAGCAAAGGTATGATAGACAATAATCTATACTGGAAAAAAGTAGATAATGGATTGATGATTTTGGTAATATTTGTTGATGATATCATATTTGGAGGAAATTGTGATCAAAGTGACAATTTTGTAGAAGAGATAAAGAAGGAATTTGAAATGAGCATGATAGGAGAGATGAAATACTTTGTAGGATTATAGATTGTGCAGGATAAAGAAGGAAACTTTATTTCTTAGATTAAGTATTTGAAAGATCTATTGAAAAAGGTTTGGTTTGGAAACATGTAAACAAGTTGGAACACCTATGATAACTGGACACAAGTTATCTACAAAGGGTGAGAAACCTACTGTTGAGCAAAAGAAGTACAGATTTATGATTGGAGGATTGCAATATCTCACTCACACAAGGTCAGATATAGAAAATGCAGTTGGAATTGTTGCAAGATTTCAATATGATCCCAGAGAAGCACATTTTGTAGTAGTTAAAAGGATACTTAGATATCTAAATAGAACACTAGAGTTCAGATTGTGGAATGATAGATATAATGATTTCACTTTATATGCTTATACTGATGCTGATTAGGTAGGTAGTATGGATGACAGAAAGATCACCAGTGATGGAGCTTTCTTTCTTGGAGGAAGATTGGTTTCTTGGTTGAGCAAGAAGTAGGATTATACCTCACAAACTATAGCAGAGGCAGAATATGTTGCAACAACAAAAAGTTGTAATCAAGTTGTTTGGATGAAGTAGATGCTAAAGGATATAAGGATAGAATTTAGTGAACCTATTGTCATACATTGTGATAACACAAGCACAGTGAATATGTCTAAGAATCTAGTGTTGCATTCTAAGACTAAGCACATTTCTATCAAATATCACATATTGAGAGAGAAAGTTGCAAAAAAGGAAATCAGATTGGAATATGTAAGTACCAAAGAGAAGATTGTAGATATTTTCACCAAGCCTCTTCCCAAATAGACTTTTGAGTATTTATGAGGTATGCTAGGGGTTATGCCCCTACCTACATTAGAGTAGATGATGCAAGAATGTATCAGTCTAGTGTTATAGAGAACTATTGTTTGTTTGGACTGAATGCTGATGCTTCCTATATGGGGTAGTATTTGTGATGGACAGAGTCATCTAGGACTCTTGATAGATGTTTTGAATAGTGTCTTTGAACACTTGAGCAAGTCAAAGACAATTGTTGCAAAGATAGATGGTTGCTGAAACCTTTGACATTAATGTCAATGGGGGAGAGATTACAACATGAAAAATAGTTTGATATAGAGCACATTGAGGTATATCAATGGGGGAGAATTATTGATGAAGAGGATTTCAAAAGAAAGGATAACATTCTTTAATGTTGGTATTCTTGGAACTAGATGTTTTTCATCTATGTTGCCATTAATGCCAAAGGGGGAGATTGTTGGAAGCATGAATGCTGGTGATACTTCTATGGGGGAGTATTGTAGAAACATGATTAGATCATTATCATGATGATATGTTATATTCATGACTATGTTTGTCATTGATGTCAACATAGCAGTTTTATGTGGTATTTGATAGAAGAACAACGGTAAAGATCAAGTTGGTACAGAGAGATCATTGAGCATTTTCACTAAGATTAAAGTGAGATACTAATAAGTGTCTAGTGTATGTAGCTAATCTCAGATGCATAAGATATTAAGTCTAGAAGAAGTAATGGAAGTTTTTGTAAACATTGTTATGAGATAGAGTTTACAGAAGCATGTTTTGGTAAACTTGTTATATCTCATAGCAGAGTTGTTATTCTGAGAAGCAAGGTTAAAGGCATGTAGAAGGAATGTTGGAGATGATGTGGGTAAGCTTGCTCATCATGATATTACATGTACAAAAAGTTATTCAAGTAACAAGGTGATAGATTAATGTTATCGCTAAGTATAGTGCATTCTTAATGAGGTCCTATAATAATTAATTGAGAAGATGTAATAGCTGACTTAGGGAATCATTTTATGGATTTGGTATAAAGGAAGAAAATTTTCCTTTGTTATGTATGAATGAATGAATGATTGCAAGAGGCACAAAGAGTGGAATAGAAGAGAAACAAGTTGATATGCGAGGATAAGCAGAATAGAACAAAGTTGGAGAGAACTTCGTTACCAAAGTTTTATTGTGAGATCCAAGGTTTGATATTTGGATCCGAAGTTTGTGACCTGGTCTACAAGGTCTGATAGTGAGTGGTCCAGTTGATAGGACATAGGGAAGAGGTTAAAGCACAATATAAACAATTATTCTACAAGAAATAGTTGAGAGATCAGTTGGATAGTGAGTTTAGTGGTCTTGCCCCATAAGTTGTTTGGACGGTGGGTCCCTCTATCTTCTACTACTCCTAATAGGGTTGGAATCTCCTAATAGGGATTCAAAGTCTCCTAACAGGGACTCTTATGTACTAAACGTGTTTATAGACTCCTAACAAGGTCCATACTCTAACATGGAATATATATATCAGTATATCTTTATGGGCATCATTCCCATTGGGGTTTTCCCTCTTATCAAGGGTTTCCCTAGTTAAAAAATCTTGTGTAATTGTGTATGTGCATCTTGTTATGGTTTTTTATTACTTTGATTGTATGTTTGAGATTAATTAAGGTTGATAATTTGTTTAATTGGATAACTAATTCACCCCCTCACTCGAAGTTATCTTGTTGTTTCTAACACATCTGTGGATCTGCGAATTCCAGTCTCCATAGCTTTTGGTTCTCTCTTTCTATAATAGGTGTTTGCATTTAGGGTGGGAGCTATGGGGTTGATCTTTCATCAAGTTCAATATGGTATCAGAGCTTTAGATCTTCATGCCCCTGTTATGTTCTTGAGAGATTTGGCATCGATTTTCAAATATGTGGCTTTCAAAGGATTTTGTATCGGATCTGGGGAGGACCTATTTTTTAGAGTACTTTGAGCCCAAGAGAACATCACCATTGACCTTAGAGTGCTCGAACACCCCCATTTCCAATAAAATATGTCCAGTTTGGATGCTATTGAAATCTGAGGCAATTTTTTTGTACCCAAGTCATTTTGACTTGGGCACGCAAAACAAAGTGATAATATGTTTTAAATCATTTTTTGATTTTTTTAAATCAAAATTTTAAGAACGTTGGGCCTGCGAGACCTCTCCATACCCTACGCTTGTGCTGGTCATGTCTTGGGCTACACCCACATCAAACTTTTGATGGGTCTTGCATCTCTATTTGGCTTTGGGCCACTTTCCCACCTGCAAGCTCTAATAGGCCTATTAGGCCCTTGTGCGCATGTACTCTTTTGGGTCTCTTCAAGCACACCAAGCCTCTTTTTTGGCTATTTTTTAGAGTCACTGTGAGTCCACAACTTGATTTATTAGTTCGACATCTTGATTCAGGAGCTGGAGATTTTTTGGGAGCTTGATAGTAAACCATTTTTTTACCCTTTAAATTTAAACCTCAAGGAGAGAAAACTCTTGATAAACTAACAAATTGAAATTCCCAAAATGTGTAAGGAATTCTCTACTTAGTATTATTTCACAATACTATAAGGTGTAAAAACCAGTTGAAAAGATATTCTTTAACTCCTCTTTTGAGGGAAAACCTTCCCAACGAGTATTATAAAGAAAATACTGAAAAAGCTCAAACAATCAATTCATTAAAAATGAAAAGAATGTGCAGATTGAAAAACCACTTAAATTTAATATCCAAGATCATCCACATGATTTAATCCCTATAGATGAAAATGATTTGAAGTTCACTTTTACTATTATCCTTTTGAATTCTCTCAACCTCAACAATAAGATTCTAAATTGCAATAAGACAATGTAAACCTTTTCACAAATGACCAATCTCCTCAAGGATACAAATCATTATAGAACAAATAATATTATCTATTCCAGAAAAGCTTCAAAACATAAAACTACAGAATCTTATATTTCCTTATCACAACCAAAGTTTTGCATCAAAGTTTTCTTTTCAAAATGCAGATACCAAATCAAAAGTATTTATGGTTTCACATCCATCGAGAGAGAGTCTTTTTGAAAAAAATTATTACATATATATACCCTTCAGGGTTGAATAACAAAATCCAAAACTACCCCGCCAGGAGTAGATAGTTATTTAGTTACTTAACCAAGCTAACTGACTAAAACAAAGTAGAGAAAATAAAAACTAGAAAGCATGCAACTAAGAAATTCCAAGTGTCACAAGGCTTTGTCCACTCCAGCAACAATCCTTCTAGCTTTCCAACTTTCATTTGTGGTAGTAAAGGATGAGATGACTGATTGACGTGGTAGACCGAGAAAAGCAATCCTTTATTTCCAGACTTCTTTTTCCTTCTTCAACTCCGCTATCTTTCCTTCGTGCATCTCTAGGTTCTTCTGGTTGATTATCAACATGGCTTTGACATGGACGATGTTAGAAAAGTCTTGCTTCATAGGTGACTTTTTTTCTTGAAGTTCCAAGAATCTCTTTTGCATTTGTTTGATGATATCTTCTGTGGGTAAGATAGAGTCACCTTCTCCTTTTGCACACTGCCTATAAAACCACTTCAGGTCACTGAGAATTATATCATCTATGACCTCAAGCTCATATAGTGTTTCTTTGATTTCAACTATACCTTGCGCAATTGCTTCATTTCTCCATTCAATGCATTCTCGAATCATGTGGAAAGTTTTATCATCAAGACTAGCCACAAGGCATTCAAAGAGGAATTTCTATGGCCATATCCCTGTATTTCATCAATCCATAGTATCACTTTTGTCCAATTATTTTCTCCTTTTCTTATCCCTCGATATTTGATTCAACCTTTTTAGTCACAATTGAATTATTGGAGTATTATGAATTGGAGAGTTGATTCTATGTAGCATGGCTCTTGAAACTAGATAGGTTTTTGCTGCCTCTGCCTGAGCCCACACTAGGAAAGGCAAGCTTGAGGGTTTGTCTTTCGTTCATTAAGGAGACACACATTTTGTAATGTTGGCCATTCAACCAAACATAACTTCAAATTTGGGGTTGACACATTTTTTACTGCCCAAATAATGACATTCAATGCTCTCCTATCATCACATGCTTTGTTGTTTGGCACATTTTTCATACCATGTAGGATCATTGTGATGTGCATCAATTTCTATTATGATCAACGTGCTTGGTCCTTTGAAGGATAAAATTTGGGAAATCTTATTACTTGTATGGAGTGCTGCAACCTCCATGCCCCCATCTTGGTCATCAATGTATGTGGTGATCGAGATTTTTTATTAAATCCTCTACCCATTTTTATTTGGTGCCCTCATATGGAATACAATTTTTTGATGGTTTGGTCTCTATGAACCATTGACACTGATGGTGGAGTTGACATTTTTGGTGGTTTTTTGTCTTTACTCTACATACAGTGGTTTTGGTTTATAAACTACAATTTCAGGCTTAGTTGATGATTTCATCATTAATTTTGGCATTCTTTATTTTGATGTGTGATTTTATTTGCATGCACCAAAGTTTTTTTTGGTCTCATGTGTGCCACTTTTTCATGTGGGCCTTCTTCCATATTTTTGGGGGGTGCAATCGACATTATTTGATATTGACTTGGGCCAAGCGATGTCACCATGTCAAGTTTAGCAATTTGGGTTTTGCATTGATTTGGAACACATTGTTTCTTGGAATACTATCCATATTTCTTTCCACTAGGCAGTTTGGCATATTTCCAACACATACATTTTGGGCACTAGTTTTTTAATCCAGTACCAACCCTTGGTTTTCTGGCTTGTTTTCGGTGGCTGGATATTCTTTTCTAGCAGGGGCCATTTTTAAGGATTTTTTTGCCTCAATGGGCATTTGACCATCAAATTTGGGCTCGTCACTTGTTGACATTAGTGCCATTTTAGCACTACATCATCAACCTATTTTCCCTTTAAGCTCTATTTGGACCTACCTTCACATGTTAGCTCATATCTTGAGGATACGAACTTTGTTTTTCAAAAATGAGATATTGCCAGAAAGCTAGTTGCAAGCCTATCACAGTGGTATAGGTAATTTTCAGCTTTGATGTTTTTTTGATGGCTTGTTCTATTGTCAAAATTAGGGGTATCTTCTTGCACTCTGGGGGACATTTTGAGAATTTGATCTCCAATTTGGGAATTCTTTATATCATTGGAAAGGTATTTCCAAGTTCCTTCCAGTGATGCTCATTTCTTTTCAAATTCTGCTCCAAGCACATTCTATTCAATCTTTTGCATTTTTGCATTCTGGTAGGTATCTTGGTTGTTTCATGTCTAGGGATCAATTTTGTTGCTTCAAATGATTTGTCATGTCTTGTACTATCTATTATACTAGTCTTATGTCTCTTTGGTCTTTTTAGATGTAATTTGTATACATTCTTGCAAACACATTGAGATAAAGTACCATATTGCATTTTTATTTTCATTTCAATAGTTTTGCCTTGTTTTGCCTTCTGATTTGAGCAGTGTCATCTGGGGAAAATCATTCAAATTATTGTATTCTTGGGATTCATCATAGATAGCTATACTAATAGCTTCTCTCTAGTATTTCAAAGTAACATTCTTCTCCATCATTAGTGTTCTAGCACAATCCATTACAGATCTGTTTCTCCTTTCATTAATCCCATTTTGTGGAGGGGTCCTAGGTGCAAAAGTTTGTCTTTTGATTCCTTTGTCATTGCAAAAGTTTTTGAACTCATTTGCTAAACTCTCCACCTCTGTCAGATCTTAGACATTTCAATATTTTACTAGTTTCCTTTTCAACTCTTACCAGATACTATTTAAACATTTGAAAAGTATCAAAGTTTTCTTTTCAAAACATTACTGTCATTATTCTTGAGTAATCATCAACAAATAGGATAATGTACTTGTCACCTTTATAGATTTGCACATCAATTGGTCCACATAACTTAGCATGAACTAATTCCAAAATTTCTTTTGAATCATGAGTCTTACTTTCAAAACTAGACTTTTTCATCTTTCCTAACTGACATTGTTTGCAAATCACATTATCAGGTTTCTTTAGTTTTGGTAAACCTATGACTCTTTTCATCTTACTGATACAGTGTTGATATAAGATTGTTTTGAAGTGAATAACCTATAATGGAACAATCATTATTTTTTCAATGATGTCAAACCTACTACCTGCTAGTGAGACAATTGCTTTTTGGTCTGAAAGCTATCATCTAGTTGATTGATGAAGAGGGTTTGAGAAGAGAAGATAACAATAGCACTTAGAGAAAGGTTGAGTTATTTGGTATGTAAAATAAGTACTAAGACCAAGTAAGAGATTGATACTATAGTGTATTGTTTATCTACTTAAAGTTTGAAATGAAAGACTACTCAAGTTAAGACTAGAAGAAGATCAAGTATGAAAAGTGTCTGCTGAGCCTTATCGAGTAGTCAGTGCAAGCTAAGCAGAAATTAGTGGAAGCTGAGTGAAAAACAAGAGGTGCTGAGAAAAGATGAAAAATAATGCAAGCTAAGTGATTGTCAGTATATGTTGAGTGATTTTTTAGTATACACTGAGTAAAGTTTAGTTGATACCGAGAATTAGTAAACTTTAGTATTTGTTGAGTGAACTAGTGTTAGCTAAGTGGTATAATAGTATAGATGACGAGTGAAAACATATTCATGATGAGTACCAGTAAATATGTTAAATCAAAGATATAAAAATTTTGAGTTGACTATTTTGTTTTCTTGAATTGTGTAAAGCATATGAAAGATAACTATGATGAGTTGGTGGCACAAAATTCAAGGCAAACTATTTTGAGGCAAATTTGAGGAAGATTGAAGAAGTTTCTAGAGGAACTAAATGGAAAAGTGGGTAGATTCATTGTATCCTACATAATCCCACCTAACCCTAAAATGGACAATTATGGTTAAGTGGAAAAATATCTTAATTCTCTATTTATAGAGATAGCTAGTCAGAAGCAAAGGCCCTCATGTGCAAGAACCTAAGGTAGACAAGGAGTTTAGGGTATTCCTTCATCTAGTAGCTGAATAGATGTGACTGTAGTTGGAATTCAAAGCAAGAAGGCTTAAGAGTATGAATGCTTGAATGGTAAACAAGCTATAAAAGTTGAAGTGTATGAATGCCAAGGAGAATGGAGGACTGAAATATAGATTTGTAATATGCAAGTGAGCTATAATTTGTTATTAGATCAAGCCTTATTATTACTTTCTAATCATTGTATTAGTCTAGGGAAAATCCTTTGGATTAAGATTGACCTAATATCCATTTGTAAATCCTTTAATTAGGTGACATTCTAATGGAATGGTCTAAAGTCCTCTAACAAGGCTCACTCCTAACAGGGTGATTGCAATCTTTTAATCATGCCACATTTAATAGTGTGTATTGTAACCTTCAATAGAGTTGGCCTTTCACAGGGCATCACTTCAGAAAAGTGAGAATTAGTAGCATGTTACTGGTGTTTATTCTCAAATTGGGTTTCCATGTAAAATCTTTTTTTCAAATATGCTATTGAATCTGTTATGTTTCATGTTTACATTTCTGCAAAGTTGTTTTGACCTAGGACAATAACCCATAAAGTTTAAGTATTATATGATCTAATGGATGCATGCATGATAAAGTTTTATGGATATGGGTCCACTAAGAATTGAAATTTTTTATTTATATGTATGGACCTTGGATAACTAATTTAGCCCCACTCCCAGTTATTATAAAGAATTCCAAAAATTGATATCAGATTACCATAGTGCTTAAGAGGACTAGTTTGAAGGTACTAGAATAAAAAGATCAAGATGTCTAATAGGGAGGTACCCAAGCTCAACAAGGAGAACTTCCCTGCATGGAAAAGTATGATGAAGCTACACCTAGGAGGTCTTGAAGACCATGCATAATCTACCATCATATCTACACATGTCAACCTTGCTAGAGCCCTAACTATTGATGATCTAAAAAAAAAGAAAGAACATAATCAGACAATGTTGGAGATTGCCTCTACCCTATGTTATTCTCATTTTGATGGTACATCAAGGGTTGTGATAGTGCAAAGAATATGTGGGATTCTCTTCACACTATTTATGGAGGAGAAACAAATGTTTTGAGAGCTAAATCTGAAAGTCTTAGAGGTAAGTTTGATAATACGAGGATGCAAGAAGGTAAGAAAATTTCTCAATATTGCTCTAGAATAAAAGATGTTAATGCTATAAGAGGAGCTAATGGCAAGATTGATGATGAGACTGTATTAAGAAAAGTATTGAGAACACTGTTGCTTGTCTATTCTATTAGAGTTTTTACCATACAAGAATTAAGATGTATATTAGGTCCTAATCTATCTCTTAAAGGTTTGGTAGGTAGGCTCACTACCTTTGAACTCTCTAATTATGATAACTTAAAATTTTGAATCCTATTTCAAAGCTAAACTATCATTAAAGGAACCTAAAGAGGAGAAGAAAAAGGTAAAATATATTTCTAGAGATAGTGATTCACTTGCTAACATCACCATCAGATTTTCTATAGTCACTATATAACTTTGCATATCACATTTCTTTCTCTATTAGGAGATACAATCTATTCATCAGAAACAACTTCTTATATATTGTGCCTATATACTGCTTTCTGTAAATCAACCATATCTTCTTTATTTCTTTGGCTTACTTGATACACACTTATCCATGTCACCAAGATACAATATAGAACCCATCCTTAACCACACTTCATCTGAACATCAATCATTTGTCTATATGAGCTCAATCTCCATCTGCTACTCTGCCAGTCTTCATATAAACCATATTATGATGTCATCAATGACAAATGTGGTCATGAATGCAACATGGAAATCATACTAACAATCTCCCACATGTTCTAGCAATTCTTAGGATAATCCCTCAAAGGAATACCATCAACATTTATGTTAACAATCTCCCCCTTTAGCATTGATGGAAACATAGATTAAAAACATCTAGGTTCCAAGAATACCAAAATAATACTCTACTGCAACTTCTGTTGTTTTGATCTTTTCAAATCCTCTTCATTAATAAAATTAGAAATTCTCTAGAACACAACTCTATTTTGCATCTCTTTCTTTAGGATTGAAATCAATTGTTCACACACAAATCAACTCGCATCAGTTGTTCACACACTAAACAACTCTCAGTTTCTCCCCCATACAATATATCTCAATCTCTCCCCCACACATCAATCTTTCCTCCATTAGAGGATCTTCTCACCCATTCATCATAATTTTTATTCATACATTCCCCCATTCATACCAGGAGATGTTTTTTGATGCATACTCTGCCCCATTGACATCAATGACAAATGCTTCATTATGTCAATTATTTGCTCCAAGTCTTTAACCAACTCAAGTATCCAAAGACACTATTCTAAACCATCTACCAAGAGTCCTTTACGAATGTGCTCATCTTAGATACTGCCCCATACAGGAAGCATCAACATCTAGCCTAGTCAAACAATAGTACTCTATACCACTAGACTGATGCAATATCTGCATCATCTATTTTGAAGTAGGCAGGGGCATGACCCCAAGCATACCTCACAAATACTCAAATGTTTCTTTAGGAAAAGGCTTCATAAAGATATATGCAATCTGATATTTTGTAATGACATATTCCAATCAGATATCTTTCTCTGCAACTTTCTCTCTCAAAACATGATACTTAATAGATATATGCTTAGTCTTAGAAAGAAATACAAGATTCTTAGACATACTCACTGTACTTGTGTTATCACAATGTATGATAACAAGATCTATAAATTCTATCCCAATGTCCTTCAACATCTGCCTCATCCACATTATTCGATTACAATTGTTTGTTGCTTCGACATACACAACTTCTTCTATACTTTGTGAAATACAATATTGTTTCTTGCTTAGCCAAGAAACTAGTCTTCCTCCAAGGAAATATGCCCTCCCACTAGTGATTTTTTGTCATCCATACTACCTACCCAATCCAAATTAGTATAAGCACATAAAGTGAAATCATTTGATCTATCATACCATAATCCATAATGAGGTGTACCCTTCAAATATTTGAATATCTTTTTTATTGTTGCATAGTGACACTCCTTACTGTTGGAGTTGATGAAATCCAACTCCGAAGATGTCCAAGATCACCTGCATGTGAAAACCTGTCAAAGGGAAGCCAAGGAGAGAAGAGCGTGGAGCTAGGGAAAAACCCTAAACACACATGAGAGACAACCATATATGCAAATACAAGAAAATATGTATTTACAATATGCAAGAAGTGTTGATGAAATACAATGAAGGAGTCCGAATATAAAGAGCTCAAGGAATCTCCTAAAACAAGTTAGAAGATGCTAGGAGATAAGGTTGACAACTAAGCATACATCCACATAAGGTGGAAAGTCCTCAAACAAGGTAAGAGGATAAGTATGACTTATGAGAGAACAAACTCCTGTATTGTCAATAACTTATAACAAACTCCTAGACTATAACTAATAAATAATGCATTAACCTAAGTAAACTTAAGTAAATAGAATAAATAATAAATAATAAATTATTTACTCTAACACCCCCCCTTAAGTGCAACTTAGGGAAATGCCTTAAGCTCACAAAACTAAGAAATGTACAATGGGTCCCAGCAACGAGGCCATGTTAGGTACCCATGAACAATGCAACAAAATGCAACCTCTGAAAATGGGGAAAGAGAGAAAACCATGTGGGAAAAACCCTCCCCCAAAAAGAGGTAAACCTAGTGAAGAACTGAAGAAGCCTCCAACTAGGGGAATGTCCCCTAAAATAGGAATAAGGAGTGATCATGAAGAGCAATGCTAAAGCATGAAGAAGCTACAAAAACTCTGCCATCTGAAAGAAAACTGCTAATCTGAAGAACCACCAAGGAAGAAGATGGCACGAATCGAGCATGTCTATATGGTAGATGATCCATCTCACTGAAATGCATAGGTAGCCAACCACTGCAATCACCTTGTATATAGGATCAACCACTAAATACATAGTTCACACTATTGAACCATCAAACCACAAAAGCATTGGAACAACAGAATAACCCCCCCTTAATGCAGACGGGGTGAGATGACAGGCAATTGAAAAGGTGGGCCAAAGTCTCCTACAAATGAACCAAGAATGATGAGAGAGGAAGAGGTACAGACACTTATAAAGACACAGTCACACTGACGCTACATGGGGCTAATGTCATGGAAGGGACACTCACTTGACAAAGGGACAATGCCTAAAACAACAAACAACTATCCCCCCCATGGTGCTTTATAAAAATAGTGCATGTACAACTGACTCAAAACTAAAAACAAGCTGCAACAAAAAATAGTACAGCCCAAAACAAAGGATCCCATACTAAGAAAATAATCCTCAGACCTAGAACAACCAAGATATCCACCATGGATCGAAAATGCCAAAACAATGATAGAAAGAGCATGGGGCAGAATCTAAAGGAAATGACAACATTTTTGAAAAGTAGACAAAACCAGCTTTCTAGAAATATAATGTTTTCAAAAAACTACAATGGAACACAAAAGAAAAGCTTGCCGAAGTAAAAACAAGACTTTGAACTTTAACTAAAAAAATGGGCAATAAAACTGCATCAAAACCTAAAAATACCTGCACCAATATCTCCGTCTCAAAACTAGTTTTTGTCATCTCTGCCAACTTCTCCCGCCTTACTCCGTCAGTGCAACGCTTGTTTTCGCCGCTCCTGCATCGCCCTGCCACATCTACCTGTGTGGCAGTCTGTTATTCGCCTAGTCAGAGCTCAGTTCGCATGTGACACATGGTAGGTGTGCCATGTGGAACCTTTCCATGTGGCCCCTGCCACATCAGCTTTTTGGCACGTGGCTTCTTTTTTGCGGCGATGGCTTCTGGGCCTACCTTTAGTTTTTTGGCCATAACTTGAGCATACAGAGGTACTTTTTCAATCTGAAAGAAGCACCAAAAAGTTGGTTCCAAGAATGAGACATTGGAGTTGATGAAATCCAACTCTAAAGATGCACAAGATCACCTACATGTGAAAACCTATCAAAGGGAAACTAAAGAGACAAGAGCGTGGAGCTAGGGAAAAACCCTAAACGAACATGAGAGACAACTAGATATACAAACACAAGAAAATATGTATTTACAATATGCAAGAAGTGTTGATGAAATACAATGAGGGAGCCTGAATATAAAGAGCTCAAGGAATCTCCTAGAACAATCTAGAAGATGCTAGGAGATAAGGTTGACAACTAAGCATACATTCACATGAGGTGGAAAGTCCTCGAACAAGGTGAGAGGATAAGTATGACTTAGGAGAGAACAAACACCCGTATTGTCAACAACTTATAACAAACTCCTAGACTACAACTAATAAATAAATGCATTAACCTAAGTAAGCTTAAGTAAATAGAATAAATAATTAATAATCAATTATTTACTCTAACACTTACGATCTACATGAAATATAACAAAACTCCCAATTTCATTTTCTATGTTTGGTCTGATGGGAGTCAAATATTGCAAACCTTCGATCATCAATCTATACTTTTTTTGCTTAATTGTAAGTGTCTCATCTTTTCTAGATAACTTGTGGCCAATTATCATTGGTGTACCAATAGGATTACAACTATCCAAGCCAAATATTTTAAACAAGAATTTCAAATACTTAGCTTGTGATATGAAAATACCATCTCTATTTTGCACAATCTATAAACCTAGGAAAAACTTCATTCCACCAATCATACTCATCTCAAACTCATTCTTCATCTCTTCACCAAACTTATCACTTGCTTTATCATTACGTCTAAAAATTATATCATCAACAACTATCACAATGATCAAAAAATCATTCTCTATTTCTTTCAAATATAAGTTAGCATCTGTCGTACCTTTAGCAAATATGAGTTTTGCCAAATACTTATCTAATCTTCCATACTAGGTTCCATGTGCTTGCTTTAGACCATACATTACTTTCTTCAGTCTGCATATAATGTCTTTTTCTTCAATTAAAGGGAATTGTTCAAGTTGCTCAATGTAAAATTCTTCTTCAAGTTCTCCATTCAGAAAGGTTGACTTGACATCCATCTGATACACTTTGAACTTCTTACTTTCTGCATAAGCCAAAAATATTCTCACTGCTTCCATTCTGGCTACAGGGGCATATATTTCTTCATAACCTATTCCTTCTTACTATGAATAACCTTTGCATACCGCTCTAGCTTTGTTTCTTACAAGTTCTCATTGTATCACCTAGTTTGGTAGTGTAATATTGAATACTAACTAATAAAAACATTCACAAAACTAAATAAGTAAACACTTATGATAAGACGACATTACCACCAAAAGGAAGGCAAACCAAGAATGTTAAGATCCTTGGGTCTAACCTATGATGACGTAGATATGTCCCTGATGGATAGGGGATGTATGCTCATGTTGTGCTCATGCTTCCAATGGGGAGCTATTTTTACCAAGTGTGTAGATGGGTGAGGGTTTTAACAATGGTGGATATATTTCATCATGGTGATGGTGTAAAATGGTTGTGATGTAGTGATCAATGGGGCATTATAAGTTTGCATAAAAGTGGATGATGGATTGTGAGAGGGAAGGGCTTTATTTATAAGCCGAGGGGTAGAGAGATGGAGGGTCAGGATGCAAGGATGGAAAAATGGTAAGGGAGGGCTAGGATGCATTAAAAGGGGAGCACATGGATTGTGCTTGTTCAGAGCCAATAGCAGAGTGACACTTGTCACAAGAAGGATGAGTGTGAGGGGATGGGATAATAGTTGGTCAAAGGGAGTAATGAGGGAGGAAGAGTGTGGAAGAGGGATGTAAGAAGCTTTTAATGACATTTAAGAGGCATTAATGGCATGTAAGAGCCATAAATGCTCTTGGATAGGGATGAGAGAGGATAAGGGAGACCTTTTGACTTTTGCTTGGGTTAACAAGTCTTAACCCTTGCTTAGAGTTGTGCACATGTTTAGGAGGGGGATTAGACTTAGTTTAGAAAGGGGGTTAGGAGGCAAGTTACTTAGCTTTGATGGGATGGGTTAGTTAGGTTAAGTGAGGTTAGTATGGGTGAATGAGTTTGATTAGGGGTAAAGGTTGGGTTTAGGGATATTTTTAGGGGTTTAGATAATTTATTAAATGATTTATTTAATAAAATGGGGGATGTGGGATCAAATTAAATAGATTTGAAGATTTATTTAATTTAATAGAGGAATAGGGATTTAATTGATAAATTGATTTTGGGTTATCATTTGATTTTATCAATTAGACTATAGTTAATTAAATTAATTAATTAACTAGGGGATGACAATTAATTAATTAAATAATAAATATTTAATTAGTAATGTCCTAAGAGATTGACTAAATAAGATTACCTAATGATGTAATCAAATTTAGGTGTCTACATTTTGCCCCTCTTTGACATAGTGTTGGAACAATATTATTTCAAAGAAGTTTGAATATTGATGATGCAAAGAAGACTTTTTAAAGCAATAGGGTTGCCCTAATTTTGAATAGAAAAGGGAGATAATGGACTGTGTGGTGCCCCCTAAAGAAGGTGGTGGGGAAAGAAAATGAGGCTTGATGACTTCTTGAAAAGTTACAGTAAGCCAAGGGGAGCAAGAGGACAGAGAAGGAGTTAAGACGGGGTGAGAAAAGAGAAAAAAGGGGAAAAATAAATAAGCTTAGGGAAAAAGGAGGTCGTTGGAGTAGCTAGAGAGGAAGATAGGGCACCCTAGGGGGCCTATAAGGGGCTTGAAGGGGGTTAGAAAGGGTTATTTTCTTTCATACAGACGATGAGATATTGTTGCTTGGAGCTCTGAGTTGGATGATACGATGGCTGCGCTTGGATGACCATAGCATTGGGCGTATATGGTATGGTTAGTACAAGTGCAACAGATACCAGATTGATTAATTGGGTTGAAAAACCAATCTTTAAGTTTTTATTTTATAGTATTTTTAACATTCCCGCAACATAGGAAACTTGATCCCGCGAACATAGGTTAGACGAGATCACTATAGGGATCTGTGGGACCGCGATCTTGAAAAAATGGCTAGGGGCAAGGGTAAAAAAGGGCTTATAAACACATTTCATGGGATCAAAAATTTGGTCAAGCAGAGTTTGCGGGATGGAGAATCGGGTAGCAAGAATGCGATCCTGCTAGAAAAATGAGCTGTAGGTGGCAGAAAAATGATTTTGCTACAACAAGTAGGGTCAATGCAGGTATGGGTTAGGGGTTAACTGGCAGGGTAAAGGCCAAGTGTGATCCCACAATAAGTGGTGTCGATAGAATTGCCAAGTTTCAACTCGCGCAGGAATGCACTTGCGAGAATTCAGGTTAGGGTTTTGGGGTGGCCAAATCATCAAAGAGTGATCCCACAAGAACATTGTAGGAACGAGATGAAAAGCACTTGGGAAAAAGGGGAAAGGTTCATAAGAAAAGGAGAGATTGGGGAGAGGGGGGTGGTAAAAGTTTAGGCAATGCAAATATGAAATAAAATACTAACATGTGATTGGTTTGTGTGCAGTGGTCCCTAGACACTCGGGTGTCATGCGAGTGATGGGAAACTGTTCTACACACTAGAGAGCAACTTGTGCTAGTAGACTAGGTGAGGATTGATGCCATTGGTTTGGGGTACCTAGCAAGATTACCCTACACATAGAATTATATGGTGATGGTGACTGCCTTGTGCAAGTAGTGGCATAGCGAGACATACACATTCCACCTATCGATAGGGGAGATGATAGTGACACTGGAGGATGTGTATAGGATTTTAGGTTACCAGTGCAAGGGATTCTAGTTATGGCGATGAGAGAGATGATAAAAGAGGTAGTAGTGCGGGGGCTGGTGGGGCTGAGAGTAGCATATCAGATCCATATGGGACAATTCCTATTGGATGAACACTTGAACACGGTAGTCATGAAGAGGTAGATATATTTTCATGTATGTGGGCTAGTATTGGGATACATTACCCTAGATACAGGCAATACAAAAGCCAACTTGGCTTTGATACCAACCATCATGCAGATAGTAGATGAATGAGATCCCGCAGCTTGGGGGTCTTTGATGTTGGTAGAGTTGTACTGAGATCTACACAAGATAGTTTATCAGGGGGCAGGATGGTAGGGGAGAAGCATAGGGTTCTTGATATTGTTACAGGTGTGGCCATGGGAGCATATTGCGGCATTCAGGTTGATTAGATGGAGGGATAGACATGCAAATGAGCCAATTTCATATATTTGGGGGGGAGTCACTGATGTATCACCATACCGAGGATGTGGACTACTAGCAAGTCCAGAAAGATGAGATTCAGGTGGTAGTATGGAGACCATACATGGGTTTGGGGCCATGGGAAAAAGAAAAGGGGGGTGAGGGATGTAAGGCAGGGGAGAGGAGGGCACAATTAGAGATGGGAGAGGAGGGGATAGCAATGGAGAGGAGACTATAGGTGGAGGGGGAGCAGAGGCTACTAGGGCCAGTAGGTGGAGGAGCAGGGAGTGGCAGAGGGGGCCCATTGTTGGGGGGAGGAGATGATGGACTAGCTAGTCGAAACACATCCCTACAGTAGACTCATGAGGCCACTAGCCAGTTACTATGAGACACACAACAAGAGAGAGATCAATTGTGACATGAGCGTGACATAGCATTGGGACAAGCAGATAAAGCAGAGATAGAGGTGGGGACACTGCGGGTGGAGAGCAGGCAGTTGGAGGGAAGGTTGGAGGTGGTATCACCAGAGAGATAGGCATTATAGGCATAGATGGACATCATCTAAGAGGAGAGGGATAGGTTGGTGTTGGAGGTGGCAAACTTGAGAGAAGAGATGGTGGTAGGTAGAGGGATGGATGAGTTGAGGAGGTTGTAGGGGGAGGTAGAGGAGTTAAGGGAGAGAGTAGGGTTTTATTGGGGGAGGTATCATGCAGTGGTACCAACGGACTAGATAGAGAACTACAGATGATTGGCATAGCTAGGTACAATTGGGACCTACACCGGTATGCAAGGAGGGGGAGAGAGTGGATGGAGCACTGGGGGCCTACAGAGGACATGCAAGTCTCAACACATAGGGCAAAGCCACATGACAGATAGGGGATGAGTGGGAGGAGGGATGAGGCAAAGAGCTTGGGGACAGGAGGAGGACATATGAGGCCACCTCCACCACAAGCAGGGCTAGGGGTAGAGAGGGACACCTATGAGTCCCATGAGGAGGAGGTGACAGATGAGGGAGAGTAGTGTTATGCTATTTTTGATATATTATTTTTGGATGTACCATTGGATGTATTTTTGTAAGTACATACCTAATGTATTTGTTGTGGATTTTTTTGTATGATATGGATACTGGATAGCTGGACTATGATGGATTGTGGTTTTATTATTTGCAAGGATGGGGGGTTTATTGTTTATTCTTTGTGGCTAAGAGATATATATAGATCAGATCATTCTTTGGGGGGGGGGGGATATGGATGTATGGATTTATGATGTCATGATTGTGTTTAAAATGTGGATGTTTATATATGATTAGATGTAGATGAGAGACTAATGTATTTTTATGCAAGATGTGAGCTGTTATGAGATACATGATGTTACTGATAGTTTGTACTGTAGGATATGTCATTTATGATGAGTTTTTTAGAGAGTGCTAATGTGTTTGTGATGCAGGATTTTGATGTTTTATGATGCGGTGTGTATGGATAGTGCTAATATGTTTGCGATGCAGGATGTGATGTTTATGATGTGTATGGATAGTACTGATATGTTTGTGATGCAGGATGTGATGTGCTTTATGATGAGTTTTTTTGAAAATTTGTACTTATGATGATGTTTATGATAACAAAGAAAAATAATGAATAGATGAACCTAAGAGATGGATGTAATTTGTTTTGACTTTTGAAAAAGATAAGTGGAAATGAATGTTTAGAAAAGAATACTAATAAAAAACATGACCCAAGAGATGAAATATTAATGTAGGATAAAAAAGGAATAAAAGTGGATGCAAACTTATGATGATGGTTATGCTAAAAAAGAGACTTTAAACTATGATAATAGATGATAAAAATAACATAAACTATGATGATGACTTATGATAAAATGAACACAAACTATGATAAAGTGAACGTGAGATTTATGATGATGAAAAGATAAAAAAAATGAATGCCAATTGCAATGATAAAATGTGATAAATGAGCTCAAAGTTATGATAAGAACATATGTTAAGTGAACTAAAGATTAGGATGATGAACCATGAGAAACATACCTAACATGTAATGAATGAATTTAATCTATGAAGGTGAAATATGAGAAGATAAATTCAAACTATGATAATAGGCATGATAAATGAAAGCAATCTATGATGATGCAATATGGTGAATAAATTCAACACTATGATGGTGGAAAGGAAAAATAAACATAAGCTATGATGATAAAATATAATAAAGGAATTAAAAATTATGATGCGGGAATATGATAAACAAATTCAGTTGAGGATGGTGAACATAAGATAAAGAATGCAATTGATGGTGGTGAAACTATAGCCTAGAGATTTATGATTTGTAAGAGTGTGATAATGAGATGAACTCAATGTGTGAGGATAAGGAAAGTGAATCAAGAGATTCTAATGATGGAAGGATACAAAGGGTGAAAAAGAGGGGTGATGTAAAGAAAGAATGCAATCGAGGCAAGTGATGAATAAAAATAGGGGATTTAGGGGAATGTAGGGAAGATGAGTGACTATGATATGAAAGGTAAGTTGGGTGATAGGGAGACACATGTGGGGTGTAGGGGGATGGTGCAACATATCATTGAAGGCACATGGGGATGGGATTGGTTAGGAAACTAGGATGAAAGGGGAAGGGAATAAGATAGAAGATAAGAGCTTTTGAAGGAGCGGGGATAGAGAGGGGAGGTGTGATGTAGGAAGAAAAGGTATAGGAGGAGGCTAGTATGAATGTGTGGGGTGCAATATGAGCACAATGGCAAGAGTGTGATTGGACACTAGAAGCTTGAGGGTGGGGTACTTCGTAAAGAAGTATGACCATGTAGTGTGAGCACTTTATTTGATATAGGAATATTAGGGATATGGTAAGGTTACTAGGAACATCAAGGCCTTTTCCCCAATATTACATGGGACTGAATCAAACAAGCATGCAAGGATTGTCCCAACATCACACATGAGTCCCATATAAATCAACATGGAAATGATGCTAGGTGATCCACAAGCAAATGATATTTCCCAACTACATCATGTGATCACGAAGGAAAACATGTTCGAAATATGCAAGGGTGATATCTGACTGACTCACAAGTAGAAAAAGACATTGGTCAAAACTATGCTTTTGAGTTGCCCTAATCAAAGCACACCATGATATAGAAGATCATGGCAAACATGAGGAGGGAACAAATAAATCACTTGGAAATGACTTTTGCAAGTAAAAATACATAAAAAACCCAATATCAAAAGAAAGAATCCATGATGAAGTAACCCTTTGCCAAAGAGATCAGTAGGATTGGATATTGATAGGCCAAGGTTAAGTACAAGGAAGGAGGCATCCTATAAGGACCTAGTGACAGTATGTTTAGGATGAGGACAAAATTGGCAACTAAACTTTTCTTCTAACAACTGACTATGACTAAAAAATGTACCAACATGATTGTACAACTGGTAGAAGACTCAAGAATGTATGACAGAATATAGTAGGGTGTGCATGTATGACAAGGAAAATCTTAGGATATGAAGATAACATCGATGCATTATGTCTATTGTTACATGGGTATGATATACAAAGTTTGTGTTTGTTACAAGGGTATGGTACATAGAATAATGTTGTTGGTACAAGGATATGATATATAGACATGATACAAAGGATGAAATAAACTTGATATAATACACATGGTAGGGTACAAGGATAAAGTATATCTAATATGATACATATGGTAGGGTACAAGAATAAACTACATTTGATATGGTACATGTGGTAAGGTACAAGGATAAAATACACCTGCTATGGTACGTGTGGTAAGGTACAAGGATAAAATACACTTGATATGGTACATGTGGTAAGGTACAAGGATAAAATACAACTGATATGGTACATGTGGTAAGGTACAAGGGTGGGACAAATATGCTAATCATGGTAGAATATATGATTTAGGTAGGTTTTCTAAGCTAATGGATGCAAAAAGGAAATGTTTGAAGTGTCGTGGAGTGCGAGGATGGAATTCTTGGAACACTTTGAAAAATGGGAAGATGGGCGATGAGGTGTGAAGAGGTGATGGGAGAAATCCATGTCAGAGATATATAATAAAAAGGCTAAGCACACTTGGTGCCTAATTGCTAGGTTTAGACTAGGGTACCTATCCAAGGTGCTTGAATTGCCAAGTTTTCACCATTGGATGCTTATTTTTCTTCACCATATTTTTTATTATTTCTTTTTTCTTCCATTTTCTTGTTTTGAGGGAGCAGGATAGAATGAGGATTTTTAGGCATAGAATTTCTTGAGGTGAATGATGTTGGTGGGATCATTCAGGACCTCACCTTCAAGTGTGGATAGCCAATATGCCCCTGAACCAAAAGATGTTGTGATCACATAAGGACGAAGCCATGTGGGCTCAAACTTGCCTTTCTTTTCTCGGTCAGCTTGGACCTTCATGTTTTCTTTAAGGACCATGTCTTCTTCTTGAAATTTTCATAGATGAACCTTCCTATTGAAGTTGTACTTGAGGTGATTCTGGTAGACCATGAGGTGGTCATAGGGCTGTTGTCTTTTTTCATCAAGTAAATCTAGCTGGGTAAGTCTAGCCAGTTTCTAGTCCTCATTTGATATCTGGCCTTGCAAAGAAATGCACAGGGATGGGATTTTAACCTCAATAGGTAATACTACTTTAGCACCATAAACCAGGTAGTATGAGGTTGTGCCTATGGATGTACAAAATGAAGTGTGGGGTTGATTTGCAAATGTCAATCACAACCATAATCATTGACAAATTTCTTTAGGATTTTGAGAAGAGTTTTATTAGTTGCCTTTGCTTGACCATTACCTTGTGGGAAGTATGGGCTAGAAAAATGGTGATGGATATTGAGGGAAGTGCACAATTCCTCCATATTGAGATTTTCAAAATTACCTCCATGGTCAGTAAAAATGGTAGCTAGGATGTCGAAGCGACAAATGATATGATAGAGAATAAACTTGGATACTTGAACTCCTGTGGTAGTGACAAGGGGGACTACTTCTACCCATTTAGTGAAATAATTGGTGGCGTTGATTATCCACTTTTGTCCTTCTAAAGAGAGAGGTGCTATAACACCAACAAGGTCAAACCCCCAACATGCAAATGGCCATGTTGGCACAATAGGTTGCAAATCTTGAGCTAGGGCTCATATTATATTAGCATGTTGTTGATAGGGTAGACACCTTTTTACAATGTTGCATGCATCATGCTCTATAGTAGGCCAATAATATCCAACTTGAAGGATTTTCTTAGCTAGAACTATTCCACTCGTGTGAGCACCAATAAGTGTGGCATGTACTTCTTTGAGAGCCATGACAACCTCATTTTGGTCTAAACATTGAGAGAGAGTATCATGATCGCTATGATGATATAGGTTTTGAGCTATGATAGTATAATAGGATGCTTTGTGAATAAGATTCTAGCGTTGGGTTCATATGAGATGAGGAGATATGATACCATTTAGTAGGTAAGCATGAATTTTGTGGTACCATGGGGATTAGGGACCAACCAAGATGCATACTTGTGTTGATTCATCATTCTCGTATGTAGGCTTGTATAGTTGCTAAGAATTCATACTGCATAGCCTCATGAGGGATCTCCAAAAGTGAACCAATAGTGGCCATGGCATCTGCTGCCTTGTTTTGCAATCTAGGTATTTGTATGAACTGAATATGAGTAAAATGATCCCTTAACTGGTCAACCAACTCCTTGTAAGGCTGTAGCTTGTCATCTTTGGTTTGATATTCATCCAGATTTTGTGTGATAATAAGTTGTGAATCTCTAAAGACCTATAGCTTAGTGATGTTCCACTCAACTACTATTTTGAGCCCTACAATAAGGGCCTAATACTCTGAGATGTTGTTGGTACACCAGAACTGTAGTTTAAAAGATTTAAGAATGTAATCTCCCTAAGGTGTGACCAAGAGTATGTTGGCGTTGGAGCCATTGGGTTTGTAAGATCCATCAAAGTATAATTTCTAGGATGGTTGTTCTTCCATTAAGCAGAGGTGTTCATTTGGGAATTCCATAATGAGAGGGTGATCTGCAACCAAAGGTGCATCTGCCAAGTGATCTATTATAGCTTGGCCTTTGATAGCCTTTCTGTCGACATATTGGATGTTGAATTTGGTGAGAAGCATGACCCATTTAGCTAGATGACCTATCAGTACTATACATGATAACATATACTTTAATGGATTAATTTTGGATATTAGCTGCACAATGTGGCTTAACATATAATGAAACAACTTCTGAGTGGAAAATACCACAGCTAAGCAAGCATTTTCCATTGGTATTTAATTGAGCTCATATCCAACGAGAGCATGACTGATGTAGTAAATAGCCCTTTTCTTTCTTGCTTCATCAAGTTGCGTGAGAAGAGCACCTAGTGTTGTGGGGGTAGCTATAATGTATTATATGAGCGGGTGTCCTACAGTCAAAGGAACCAATATAGGTGGATTAGCCAAGTATTGCTTGATTAGTTCAAAGTTGCATTGGCAAATGGGATCCCACCTGAAAGTTTGATCCTTTTTGAGTAATGTGTGAACAATTGGCGCTTGTCAACGAACTGGGAGATGAATCATCTGATTGACTATAATTTCCCTTGAAGAGAGTGAAGCTACTTGAGTGTTTTAGGAGGAGCCATATCCATGATGGCTTTGACCTTTTTAGGATCAATCTCAATACCACATTGTGATACAATGAATCCTAGGAGCTTTCTCGAGGTAACACCGAAGACACATTTCTTAGGGTTGAGCATGAGATGATATTTAGCCAACTGATCAAACACTTCCTCGAGATGAGACAAGTGATCAAGGGCATTAAGAGATTTGACTAGAATATAGTCCATGTAATCCTGAAGAGTTTTATGGATTAGGTCATGGAAGATGACTGTCATGGTGCATTGATATGTTGCCCTAACATTATTTAACCTGAATGACATCATGTTGTAACAAAATGTCCCCCAAGGGGTGATAAATGCTATCTTATGCTGGTTTGCCTCTACTATCTGAATTTGATTATATCCAGAGAAACCATCCATGAGCAATAAGAGCTCATGGCCTACAGTGAGATCAACAATCATATCTATGTTTGGTAATGGGAAATAATCCTTTAGGAAAGCCTTGTTGAGATCTCTAAAGTATGTGCAAATCCTAATATCACCCAAAGGCTTTGTGATAGGTATAATGTTGGAGATCCATTCTGAATAATCAATCGGGCAAATGATCTTTGTCTCTAGCAATTTTTCTAACTCTGCTTTGTTGTTTCATGTGGAGTCTGATTAGTCCCCAAGTGGGAGATTGTTATATTGTGGTGACTAATTAGGGAAGTATTGTACATACTCCATAATTCCTTAGCAAGGTTCAAGGTTGGGTTGGGCCCCAAGCAAGGGTTTAGGGGTGGTAGCCCCCAACACAGCCGAGGCCACTAAATTTTTTGGTCCCTATTTTATCACAATTTTGGGCCAACATGTAATTATTAATTATAACCCTAAAGTGGTAAAAATACTTGTATAAAAGGGCTTAGGGTTAGGTATCATATTAGTGTGGTGATGCAAAAATTGGTTCTTGCAACAGTATTGAGCTATAAGGGATTACAGATTTTAATCATTGGATCATAATAATATTGGACTTACTATTTAGTGGACATATAATCTTGGTGTCTTGTGTTCTTTTCTGTGTGATCTATTATTTTGTGATATTGTTTATATTTGCATGTAATTGTCATTTTTTTCTTAATCCTAACACACTTTAACTAGTAAAACAAATTTGGGGTGCATCTTAGGAAGCTTTTGTTTAACAGGTTTAGCCTTTGGATCCACAGCTAAGTGATGTACTACTAACTTGGGGTCTGACATGTCTTGATAGGATCATGCAAAGTGACCAACATTTTCACAGAGAACCTTGATGAGGATTTCTACCTATTTAGGTGGTAGAGATGCCATAATGTATGTGATCTGTGGTATGTTGATCAGACTGATATTGACTAGTCTAGTTTCTTCTGTCAAGATTGATGAAATGACATGCCTATAATCCTATGGGGAAGGATGAAATCTCCATCTTTAGGTGCCTCCAAGAGGTTTTCACTATTAGATGTGTCCTTTATTTTCTTTTCATTTTTTGTGTCATCTAATGGTGCTCCAAGGTAGTTTTCACTAGAAGATGGCTTTGTTTTGCTTTTTTGCTTTTTTGTTTCATTTTTAAGTTCAATTTTGTGACTAGAGATTTCCTCCTCCTTGACGTAACCTATTGGATCCAATTTTTAGACATGTGTTGATGGCAATGGCAGTCATTAATGTGGTGTTTCTACCCCCATGAATCAAAGGAGTGCATGCTCTATAGAGAATTTGTCAACATGGACAACACTTGGTTGGTCCCAATCAATGAGTTTAGGGTGAGTGAGTGGTAGGTCTATGAGATTTAGGGATAATTGGCAGAGCACAGAAGCTCCTAGGATAATTTCATCAAGGAAGGTATTATCATAGGATTTCTTTTCTACCTCCTTAGGAATGTCTTTGACCTCAACAGGACTGTTATGGACATTTGTAAAGGCATGGCCTTCTCTCATGGTGCCCCTAGTGATGATAAGTTTGTAGCCTAAGCCTTTATTTTTCTATTCTTTGTATGCTTCCACAAGCTACTTAATGCCTAACTCCAAATGACCTAGGCCATCTCCTTGATAATCCCATTTCTTAATAGCAAGGCAATGTGACCATGGGTATTTTTGTTTGAGGTGATTGAGAAGTTCTATACTTTTCAGAGGTGGCTCTTTGTATAGCCATGTACTCATGTCTAAAACATTTTTCTCTCCATTTAGGATACTTTTGGTAATAAATGTGGTAGGGCCTAGTTTTTTGAGTTGAGGTGTTGTAGTTGGTTTTGGTCTATGATATGTCAGGCACCCTTGAGTATGTGGATCAAGTGGTAAAGCACCAACAACAAAAGCATCTATGAGACTATACTCTCTGCAACCTTGCTAGTTGATCTTAATTGTGGAAAGGGTGGAAGCTAAAATGGTATCCAAATTGTGGCAAATGCCAGAGGAACTAGCCATGGTGTGGCCAATTTTGATTCTAGGACAATGGTTGCTGTATGAAGCTTCAACTGGATTGCAATAAGCAAAGGGTTTAGGATCTGCATGGATGGTTACCTCAATGCCATTATGTGGAAACTTGATGCACTAATGATATGTGGATGGAATGGATTTCATGGCATGAATCCATGGTCGACCAAGGAGGATGTTGTATGGAAGGTTAAGATCAACTACGTGACAAACCATTTCTTGAGTCACTGGGCCAACCCTAATAGGTAGCAAGATGGTTCCTTCGGTGGTGCACTCCAAGTTGTCATATGATTTGATGGTAATGACTTCATTAAGGATATCTACCTCAGTGTATCCTACATGTTTGATGAACTTTAAAGTACATAGATTTAAAGCCAATCCATTATCTATCATGACTCTCTTGACCACAAAGTCAGAAACCATAACAACTATGGGAAGTGGAAGTATATGGTCGGGTTTAACTGTTGGGGTGTCAGATGTTTTAAAAGATAGAACACATGATGCAAAAAGATGGCTGACCAAGTTGCAGAACTCAGTGGCATTTATGTCAGTGGGGATGTGCAACTCATGGAGAGTACTATCAAGGATCTCTTGATAAAGTGGGCTTGTTCGTAAGACATCTAGAATGGAAATATGGGCTAGCATATTTCCAAGGTGTTCCAAGATATTATACTGTGGTCCTAATAGGGGTGATCCTAATGAAGGTGGTCTCGATGGAGGTGGTCTTGATGGTGTAGATATAGATGGGCTAGCTATATTGAGTCAAGCTTGTCGAGTAGTAACCGCACATTGGGCATCTGGGCCATTGATGTTTATAGAAGGCTCAATTTGTGATATGCATCTGATAAGGTTTTCACAGTCTAAGTAGGATGAGGTGTAGTTTTGAGATTTATATCTGTTATCTCCTTATTTTTTTTTATAGCATTTTTGGGTTTATTGGCAGGAGTGTTTATAGGTGCCTTACCTATGTTTATGTTATGGGGAGGAAAAGCATTTTGGTATATCAATAATCCTACATTTGGTGAGGCTAGTGTCCCCACTATGATCTCTTTCTAGTAAATAAGGTCTTGTACATAGTCCTTGAGTTGCATGCATTTGAGGGTTGTATGTCCTTTGACATGATGGAGTTTGCAAAACTCATTATCCTTATACTAGAATGCTCTAGATTGATTTAGTTCCAAGGGTTGTGTTTTTGGATATTGAATAAGATTATCCTTGGCTAGTTTCTCAAAGATTGCATCATAGGGCTCCCCCAATGGGGTGTATACACAAGGTTGTCTTTGAACATGTGGTTTAGGTCCAACCAAAAGCGTGACAACATTAGTCTAATTTTGGTGGTTAGGTATTTGGACGCTATGTTGATTGTTCTACATACGTGGCTATTGATAGATTGGTGGTTGTTGTTGAAAAAACGTGGTAAGAATGTTAGCTACTACCCCAACAACATGAACATGTCAAGTGTCAGTGACACCATCAGTAACTATGTTCTCATTTTTATTCTAATAACGTGGTTTGTCATTGCAAGGACCTCAGCCCTGGGTGTTTTCTTTGTAAATTTTGATGGCACCAACTTTGATGAGCCCTTACTCGAGTCCCATCCCCTTTTCCTTGATATCTTTATAAGTTTGTAAACAATTCATAACCATGTGGTGGGAAAGACTAGGATGTGCATTGTTAATGATCATTTTGACAAGGTGATGTTCAAGGATAGTGCATTAGATCCTATTGGTGAGGGTTTTCCAATGTTGTAAGTATTTGAAAAAGCTTTCTCCTCCCTTTTGCTTGGTATGAACTAGGTTGACTACATATATTTTAGTCTTGACTAGATGAGCATATTGAGCCATAAAGGCTTCAGAAAGATCAGCAAAGGTCTTAATGGTAAATAGGGGTATATGAAAAAACCATTTGAGGGTAGGGTCCCCTAAGATTTTTGGAAAAATTTGCATGAGGAATACATCATTATAGGCCATTCTTGGCAGTGCATATAGAATTCCTTGATGTGAGTAACTTGGTCACTTTTCCCTCTAAATTTATCAAACTTGGGGATCTCAAAATGTTTAGGAAATGGTGTCTTGATGATGGTTCTTTCAAATGGGTATGGACAATCATTTTCAAATTTGAATTTTTTTGAGTCTATCCCATCCTTGAGAGCTTTGAGAGTATTTTTCATTTCTTCCCATTCAGAGTTTACAGGTCGGGTAACAAGTGCCCTTGATCCTGGTGCCCCTGGTGTGAGATATGTAGCGAATGTTGAAGGCTGATATGGGGAACCTTGACTACCATATGGTGGTGGCTAAAAAATAGGTTGTACTACTATTGGGATGGATGTTATGGGTTGTTGGAATGTAGTTTGGGCATACTACTACATATGCTGGGTAGATTGTTGTTGGGGAACATAGGTATGAGGTTGTTGCCCTACTAGATAATTCTACAAGGATGCTTAGGTGTATTGCTGATGTGATGACTATGGCTGAAAAGATGGTATTGTAGGTCATACCTGGGCCATGCTTTGGGAGTGTATACCTTGCCCAAAAGACATGGGTTGTGGTCCTGCTTTGAGAAAGCAATTGAGTATGAACAAGTGCTAGGTAATTGATGTGAGGAAGAGTGTTCACAACTGGGTATTGCAATGGAGGGGTGGTTTGGCTATTGCCTATGGGTGGCATAGAAAAATAGTTGGTAATGGGTGGTAATGAATGGACTTGGGAAGGGAGGGATGAATGTGATTGAGGTATGGGCATGAATGTAGTACTGAAGGCGAGACTAGTGGAAGGTCCTCGTGCCATACTAAAAGTCCAAGGTCTTAAAGGAAATGAGGCTGAAGTACTATGGCTAGTGACAAATGGATTGATAGTGATGTTGGGGGGGACGAAAGATGAGGCATTTGACCCTAATGGAGGCATTCTTGTAGTGTACTGGGATGTAGGTTGGATGTTTATGGTACTAATAAATGGATTGGATGTGTTTTGAAATGGAATGGAAAATGCAGTGTTACTAAGTGAAAATAGAGTGTATTACGAATCAGGGATATGGGTGGTGGAAGTAGATGCAGATGATACACTTGTGGTTGGTTGGGATGAGATATGAACTAGGGGTTGAGTGAGGATGGGTTGAGTGTTTTTTGGAATGGGGCTAGTGACCTAGGTTGAGGGGATATTTGGGTCTTCTGGTTCTACTTGTGTTGGTTGGTACCTGCTACTTGGTGAAAAGAAAGGATAATAAGGAATAGATGACCTTGTAGATGGTGGTTGCCATCTGAACAGAGGATTTGTAGGATTTGTAATGTTGGGAGGCGATGGTCATCCAAAATTAAAGGCACCAACATTGTCTCTTAAGAAGTTTTCCATGATGGTCGCTCTATTTCAATCTGTGATGGCATTAACAATGGTTGTGTGTCTGGGTTGGTTCATGAAAGCATAAATATCTATTGAAGAGCTTGTTTTTTCAGGACTTTCTGGTGGTAGATCTAGTGGTGTCATGGAAACTGTGGGGTATGGATAAGCCCTAGCTGTGCTACTACTAAGAATAGGATCCCTGCCCTTCTCTTTCCATTTATTTTTACCGAAACATGTGGTAGGTGGCATGAAATGCTGATTTTCCTAAGGATGGAATGCAAAAGGATGATGATAAGTGTATGTGAAAAGATGACTAGCATGTAGGAATTGCCTAAGATGCAAAGGAGGATGTGTGATTTTTTTTTATAGTGATATCTATGGTAGTTTAAATGATATGGTACTAAGTGAAGGAGATTGGGTCTCACTTAAGTGTGATCTCAGAAATGTGATGATGATATCAAAACCCTAAGGTAGCCTTGTGACCTGTTGGAAGACAAATGGGGATCAAGTGTGTAGACCAACCTTTTTCTTAAGGTGATGTGGGACACAAGTGACAGTTTATCCCAAACAATGCTTAGTTTAAGGACAACTATGATAGTGAGATGGATGAAGAGCTCTTCAGGGAAACAAAGCTTAATGGGGTGATGTAAAATGTTTCTAAATGTGGAGTAAATAATGGAGCATACTAGGGTTTAATGATGTTTAATTTGGAGGATTCTTGAAAACCTAAGGTTGATGACAAAAGGGGAGGAGATGATTCTATCAAATGCTTAAATGGGATGGTGGAAGTATGTGAAAGACTAAGCCTATGAGGAGATAAGTGCATAAGTGTGTTTAGAAAAAGAAGGACCTAATCAGAGTAAGTAACACTAGAGTTATCGATAAGGCTATGGTTGACATGTCGTCAGAGAGTTAGGTTTTGAATTTTGTAATCCCACTCAGTTTTTAGTGCAACATTCACACCGTCTATCTTAACTTGGTCTAGTTTAGCTATCCTTGGGTAGGGGGTATACTTCTTGTCTTCTGCTTCTATTTCCTTATAAACTAGTATTTGTGGAAGTTTAGCCTTTTTTAATTTGGTCTTGGTTTGGCCCGACATGAGATAAATCTAGGAGATTTGCTCACAACTGTGGGATTTTATAGGCAATGACTATGCTAAGTATAGATTTTAACCTTGGTTGAAAACATAAAACAATTGAGGAGTAACTAGTTTTCAAGGGAATAGTGTGTTTATGTAAAGCGGTTTGGGTGTTTTCTTTAGGATGTAAGTAGTAAAGTGGGGCAAGCTAGGCTTAGGTTTGTTGTGAATAGACTTGCTAAGAATCCTTTTGAACTAAAGTAAGGATGACCTATTTTGATGACAAATATTTTGTTCACAAGGAAAGTTTTTGGTCAAGCAAGATAGATAACAAGGGTATTTTGAAATAGACAAATTTAGACCAAGGAGAAGAAAGTTTGGTTGCAACTAGATTTGGTTAATAGTTGTATTTGATATAACAAGGATAGTTTTGAACAAGGTAAAGTTGAACCAACAGAACTAAAGTTGTTTTGAATGGACTTGTTAACAACTATTTTTTTTGATAAAAAGGGTAGGACCCTTTTTTGATGTGATGGATTATGACAATTCAAACACACTCTTTATCCCTAAAGTCAAATTTTGGTTGCAATATGCTATTCAGTGGCCCACAACTTGATGTCTCCTAATTCTAGTGCAATATGTCCCTCTAATCGAAGAGGTGAGCCGATACAAGAGTCAATCGACAAATGATACACATCAAAGAATCTTCAAGGCATGGCAAATAGAAGCCCTCCTACAGGAACAAGAACCCTTGGAGATGAAACCTAAGTAGCCTTAAGCCTCTACCAGGGGAGCACAATGGTGAGTAATCTTGGTGATGTTGTTTCCCTTGCACTGCAAATAACATACCAAGGATAAAAGGGTAGCTACTAAGTTGGTTTGTAATTAGGTCAGTGGAGTCTTTCCAAATGATTGTTACGTATGTGATCCACTCAAGGATCTATTCTAGACATGCTAAAATCATGGAAAAGTTTTCCCACCTCAGGCTACCCCCAAAAACACACCACTTGACTTGGGTGATAGAGCAAGAAAGTTTACCTTTCCCCTCATTTATATATTAGCTAGATTATTTACCTGTTTGAGCTTCTCACCAAAGGGGACACACTTCCCAGAGGTGGATGAACTCACTAGAAGCACTCTTAGGGTGTTGCGAATGATCTTGCTAACAACTTTAAGTACATGCATCATGTATTTAAATGGTTCTAAGTTGCAAGAAATAGAAGAAGTCAAAGATGTGCTAAAAGGCACAATTTCACACAATCTCAAAACATGCAAGGCACTTGGTTCATTTTTATCTTAGACACTTTAGTGTATCTTAATAGACTAGTTTTTGAAGACACACATGATCTTAACATTGAATTTGTTCATTTCCAACTTCACAATGATAGACAAAAAAATAAATCATGTCAACAAAAGGAAATCGACCGAGAAAGCTTTTAAAAGGAGAGAATAAGAACAAGTTTAGCTTTAGACATTCAAGATTTGATGGATTTATTTTAAATAACAAAATGGAAGTGTTTTCACATAATGTTTGTTTGCATTTTAAATGAAGTGTTCAACATATTGGTTTAGTTTTTAATACTTGACATTCAAGAGTGGATTTTTTAAATTAAACTATTCAAACATTCCAATGAATTTTTTTCTAAGATTTAGACATGCATTCCATGAAAAAGCAAAAACTTCATTTTTAGTATTTAAACACGGGTTTTCTAGTAATCATTGTAAGAAAACCTACAAAAACTTGTTAGCATTTTGCTCCCACAAATACCTACAACAAAAGAGTGTTAAAATTTGGTATTGGTTGGTCAAACCAACAAATCGGTGGGTCTTAACCCAAGATTCGACAGCACGGGAACATAGTTAAAAGGCCGTGGGATTGAGGTGTAGAGAACAGCTAAAACCATGAAAAAATGAGCTGTGGAAAGAAAGTAACAGAGCAATCTCGATAAACAGTGATCCCATGGGTTTAGAGGGATGTGTTCCCACTGATAGATGTATCTACGAGTTCAACAGAAGAGGGAAAAAGTGGGGTATAATGGTTGACTAAATAGCTCAAGTATTCCTGCAAGTTTTTTATAGCAATCTTGCCCTAGCAGGTTTGCATTCTCGGTGGTTTATGATCGTGATCTCGCAGATGTGGGTTCATGATTTTGTAGTTGCACAATTGCGAACAAATGCTGTTGGAATGTTTCTTAAATTGGGATTTGATTTTATGGCTAGGAGCGTGATTCCTAATAAGAGACTTTGGTGCCTACAAAAAATGTCAGAAGATCACCTACATACACAAACAAATACAAAACATCAATTTGGTTAGTTCAAACATTCACAAGCAAAAGTGTGATTATAGTGACCCAAATGCGGAGTCTCATCGGGCGTGCCAAAATGTATCACCTATTTTAGTAGTGTAATATTGAATACTAACTAATAAAAGCATTCAAAAAACTAAATAAGTAAATAGTTATGATAAGATGAGGTTACCACCAAAAGGAAGGCAAACCAAGAATGGTAAGCTCTTTGGGTGTAACCTATGATGACATAGATATGTCTCTAATGGATAGGAGATTTATGCTCATGTTGTGCTCAAGCTTTCAATGGGGAGGTGTTTTTTCCAAGTGTGTAGATGGGTGAGGGTTTTAACAATGGAGATGTGGATATATTTCAGCATGGTGATTGTGTAAAATGATTGTGATGTAGTGGTTAGTGGGGCATTATAAGTTTGCATAAAACTGGATGATGAATTGTGAGAGGGAAGGGCTTTATTTATAGGCCAAGGGGTAGAGAGATGGAGGGTGAGGATGGAAGGATGGAAGAATGGTAAGGGAGGGCTAGGATGCATTAAAAGGGGAACACATGGATTGTGCTTGTTTAGAGCTAATAGGGGAGTGACACTTTTCACAAGGAGGATGAGTGTGAAGGGATGAGATAATGGCTGGTCAAAGGGAGTAATGAGCGAGGAAGAGTGGGAAGAAGGATGTAAGAGGCATTTAATGGAATGTAAGAGCCATAAATGCTCCTGGATAGGGATGGAAGAGGATAAGGGAGACTTTTTGACTTTGGCTTGGGTTAACAAGTCTTAACCCTTGCTTAGAGTTGTGCACATGTTTAGGAGGGGGATTAGACTTAGTTTAGAAAGGGGGTTAGGAGGCAAGTGGCTTAGCTTTGATGAGCTGGGTTAGTTAGGTGGCTAAGTGAGGTTAGTATGGGTGAATGTGTTGGATTAGGAGTAAAATTTGGGTTTAGGGATGTTTTTAGGGGTTTGGATAATTTATTAAATGATTTATTTAATAAAATGGGGAATTAAATAGATTTGAAGATTTATTTAATCTAATAGAGGAATAGGGTTTTAATTGATAAATAGATTTTGGGTTATCATCTAATTTTATCAATTAGACTATAGTTAATTAAATAAATTAATTAACTGGGGGATGCTAATTAATTAATTAAACAATAAATATTTAATTAGTAATGTCCTAGGAGATGACTAAATAAGATTACCTAATGATGTAATCAAATTTAGGTGTCTACACTCATTGTTCATTCATCTTGTTTTTGAATACCCATTTAGTTCCTATAACATTCTTGGTTTTAGGTCTAGGGACCAATTCTCATGTCTTATTCTTCATATTTTGATCTAGTTCTTCCTTCATTGCTTGAATCCAATTATCATCCTTTCATGCCTCATCTACATCCTTAGATTCAACTTGGGAAATCAAAGGTAATTCCTCATGCACTCTATTTCTTGTCATTACTCCTTTGTCTTTACGTCCGATTATCTACTATGCACGGTGATTCTTTTTCAGGTTCCTTTTAAGTGTAGGAGATGCTATCTCAACTCTTATCTCTTCTCTTGGTTCAACTCTTTGTTCTCCACTTTTCTCAATACTTTGTACATCATTTTGCAACTCATTGTTAGCCTCAAAGAAAACTTCTACATTCTCATGGTTAGCCTTTGAATCAACAATAATTACCAAGCTATTTCTTTCATTACTTCCTCTTTATTGACTAATTCAAGCTCATTATTTTTATCATCATTATCATTGAAGAATCTTCCCATATTCATCATCTTCATTAGAAAGTGAATTATTTCTAGTTTTTCTTACTGTCTTAGGACTTCTGGACGAAAAGTGACCAAATTCTTTACATGTCCAACAAATGAAAATTTGCATACCTGCTAGCTCTCTTTTCATAAGAAAATCAATACCTTATTTGATCTTCTTGTCTTCTTCAGATCTTGATTTGTCTTTACTTGTACTTTTATTCTTTTGTATGCAACAATTTTTTTTTGGATTTGGTAACTCAATCTTCTGTTTTGTACATAATTCTGATATTTCACCAAGGAACTCCATCTTTTGAGCATCAAAATTTACTCCATCAAATTTAGGACTTTATTTTCTAAAGTGACTCTGTTGGAAATATTCAGGATGAAATGTGTTACTGAGAGGGGAGGGGTGAATCAGTAACATATAAAATTTTATCCATTTTAACCATTTATCATTCATTCATCTAATCTACTGCATAAATGAAAGATCAATCATTCATAACACATGAACACAATGATTTGGTGACCCAGAAACCTTCCAATTAGAAAGTAAATCTAGGGTAGGGATGGTGCCCATAAAACTTTGTTACTGCAGTATGAAGTTGGCCGGTTAAAGCTTACAATGATCACTTCTGGTGATCTGCCCTGTTAGGAGCAAGTAGGACTGCTAGATCCACCTTGTTAGAGGATTTACAAACATACAGTGAAGTATGCACTTTGCTAGGAGATTTACAAAAGACTATTAAGTCTACCTTGTTATAGGATTTAAAAATTGATTCACCTATTAGGATGAACTAGTGGATCTACTTACAACTTGTTTGCTGATAAGATCCTTTTGCATTGATCACCTGATGTGATAGATATAACTTTTTTGCTCCTTATGCTGACCTTGATGTATTCCTTTTGTTCTGCTGCTGATAGCAATACCTTCTTTTCATGCGAACAATACTTTCTTATTTCATGCCAATATGTTCATTTTCCATTTCATTTTTCAAAAATGATATCATACATTACATATATACCATTCCAATATTTTATAGTTACAAGGTTGGCCAAAACACAAGTAAACAAAACATTACTGAGTCAGCCCATTAGTAAACTTGGGTTCACTGAACTGACTCGGTGACCTTCTGATACTCGGCATCCACTACATTACTCAGCATCATCATGCACTCGGTAGAAGTAGAGACTTAGTTCATACCAGTCACAGAACATTGCTTGGAACTCGATAGCCATTGGTGACTCGGTAGATGTAGTGTTACTCGGTAGAAACTATCTTCTTCGTTTACCTTGCTTAGCTCGGTAAACACTGAATCCTTTGTTTACCTTTTTCACTCGGTAAACTTTGCTGATCTTTGATTACCTTTTTCACTTGGTAAACTCTGCTGATCTTGTGATTACCTTTTTCACTCAGTAAACTCTGCTGATCTTTGATTACCTTTTTCACTCAGTAAACTCTGCTGAACTTCCTTTACCTTTTTCACTCGGTATCTTCTGGAATGCTCGGTGAGAACTGTTTGCCTATTGAACTTATAAGGTAACCACTGAATGTTCGGTATATACTTGAGACTAAGTGATGAGCAAGATAAGCATTCAGGATAGAATAAGTGTTTGCACTAATGACAAATATATCATAATTCCAACAATCTCCCCCTTTGGCATTAGTGACAAAAACACTTATGTACAAAATTTGATGTACTGATTTACATATATCTCCCCCATACAATATGCTTGGAGTATTTACAAATATCTCTATCTTTTCTAACTCTATCTCCCCCTTTTTGACAATAATGCCAAATTAAGCAATATATATTTACACAGAGATACCAAAATGGGAGATGAATTCAGAATGTACCTTGAGAATAAGAGCTAAAGTCTTATCCCAATTTTCTTGCAAAATTTTGCAGGAGGAGAGTGCTATTTGAACTTCTGCTGAAAGTTCAATCATATGATCTACAACTGAGAAATTGTTTTCATGGATCAATGCTTTGGAGTGGACAATGTGTTTCTGCATTGTGTCCATGATAGGAAGGATCATGTTCTGGATGTCCATTAAGGTAGACCTAATCCTTGCTTCCTCTCTCAGCAATTCTGCTTGCTTTTCTGACAAAAATCTAATTCAGAGATGATGGGATAAACTTGAATTGGGATCAAGTTGCAATATTTGGGCACTGCCCTTCATATCCTCATCAATTTTATTCAATTTTTCTTTGATCTCCCTTGTGTACTCGGTAACATCACAAAGTTTGGCAAAAAGCGAAGTTAAATTATTAAAAGAATTTTCAAAATTGGCCAAAATTGTAGACAATTCTACCTGTTTTATTGCAATGTGCTGAGCAATGTGCTCAAGCACCTTATTATCAAATTTCCTTTCAGCCTTTTCAATCAATTTTTCTTGACCAGAGGTGTCCTCGTTATCTACTTCAACACCTATAGCTTCTGTAATAATGTTCTTGGCATCCTCTATTATTTTTTATTCCTTATCCCTTTCAGATCTTAACTGCTTCTGTGTAGCCTTCATCTCTATTAATTGACTAGCATATCTCATTTCTTCAATGGTAGCATTTTCATAGTCAATTTTTGGAATAACTATATCTATGTCTAAATCAATTTCTTTTGGTATTTCTTTTTCAGTTATCAAAAGTCTTAATGGTTGCTTTTGTTTGACTTCTGTGGCCATTGGTTTAATCTTAGGAATAGACACAATAGTAGAGATGGAAGGGCTAGCAGCAAAAACTAGGATAGGACTTGAAGAATGAATGCCAATAGAAGTATTTACCATATCAAAAACTGGAATACTTCCCAAAAATGATGATATACCTATTATAGCAGTATCTGAACTAGTTATACTTGAAGTAGATGCAGATAATGCTATCAAAATTGTTAGAACTAACAAAATTGTAGAACTTATTGATGTGTCGCCTGATAATGTTGGAACAGAGGAGGCTGGCTCGGTGACTGAAGAAGAGGGCTGTAGCTCGATAGTTGAAGTGGTAGACACTTCCACTGATGATACCTAGAGCTATGAAGTGGTAGGTGTAGATGATAAATCTGATGAAGATGCTATCAAACCTGCAGAAGCTGACTCCAACCTTGATGATGTGATAGTTTTAGGTGGAGAGTGAGGAAGAGATGCAATGACTGCTGCTGCAATTTTTACTAGATCATCTTCCTCCTTATTTTCCTCTTCAGCTTCTTCCTCTTTTTCTTCCTTGTCTTCCTCCATTAATGCATGCAGCTCTCTTGGTGAGACTATGATGGATGGAGAGGAAGTTGTATCATTACTATCACTGTTGTCATCATCTTGGATTTCTACTAGATCTTCACTAGGCTTATGCAGATGATAGATATTTTTCCACATGTTTGTTGCATCATTTACAACATGCTCAATGTCTTTGATTAAAATCAAACAAGTGTGGAATCTGATCATCATTTTGCCTTCATGATTTTTCATTGCAGCCTTTATTTCTGCTCCAGTGAGATTTGGTTGAAGGTTTTTCAGAGATTGCTCATAGATATCTTTCACCGTTTTGGTGGCTGTTTCCCATCTTGGTTACAATCTCTCTAGTAGTTCCTTGGAGATTTGAGAGGCAAGTTGGTCTGGGGAGTATTTCCATTTTCCCATCTTGGAGAGTACCAGTTCCTCTATCTGCATTTTCTCAGCATCTGTTCTTGTTTCAAATTTCAAAGCTTTGAAATTTGTGATGCCTTCCCCTTCTTCCAATTGTTTGAGCCTTTCCTCAAATGCGAGTGAAGGTCTGACCAGTATAGGTTCCTATTTTCCTTTCCTGGTCCTCCTTGAGAATACTGCAGTAGGTGTCTTCTTAGTTTTGGTAATGGTTACCTTACCTTTCTTCTTTAGAGGTTCTTCTCCTGCAGATTCATGTTCTTCTTCTTCTTGTCCTCCTTCTTCTTCATTATCTTCTTCATCCTCGCCTTTACCTTCAGTTAGCATAAGAGAACCAGTAGCAGTTTTCATTTTGGCTATCTTCCTCTTGCCTTTGTTTATTGCCTGAGGTAGCTTGATTTCAAGCTCTATTCTGGCCTTTGCTTCATCATAGGTTCCAAAGGCAGGAATATTAGGGATAGTTGGTTCATTGACTAGTGCCTCAATGATATCTCTTGCATCATCAATATTTAATTCATAAGGCAATGGTTTTACCCATGGCACTCGGGGTATGACTGCCTATATGTACACATGATCACAGTCAACCATGAAATAGATATCATCTTTGTAATCCTCAACAAGCTTAGGAGGAATTCTAAACCTGTTATTCATCCTTTCCTTGAAATCTTCAAAATAGTTATCCATGAATTTGTCAAAATTTTCACCCATTTTTGCTATGAACTCATTAATCTGATATAAAATTGGAGTGTCTTTCCTCCATACTACAGATCCTTTTGATGGAAAAAACTTTTGTACATAAAAGAATAAAAAAATTAACAAAGAACCAAATTTACAGGGGTTATTCTTGGAAGTCCTTATGCTTTCCATATTTTTATTCAGCTATCTTAACAGCAATTCTGATAAATCAAATTCAAGATTTTTCTTTACAATCTTAAATGCTAAATCCACAGCTTCACACGGTACACTATTCAATTTGCTGGAACTGTGTAACTTATATGCAATCACATAAATGCCAAATCTGAGTTCCATGTTAGATATATTGTTAAGCTTTAGTCCTCTACCGTCCCACTCTGCTAGGGTTATCTTCTATAACTCATCCTGACCTAGGGTTTTAGTGGTTTTAGCTTTTCTTAGCGTAGGCAAACCCATGATTTTATGAATCATCTTTTTGGTTAACAATACGGGTTGTTCCAACCACAACTAACCATTATGAACATGGCTCAGAACATATTTAACCCATTTAACCTGGAAACTTCTTGGTAGGTGCGGAATATGGGTCAAGCCTTTTTCTTCTAAGTGTTTGTACTCAGGTTTTAGGGCTCCATCAACACATAATTGACCTAGGGCATTATCCATATCTAATGTACCAATTTCTTGAACAACACATTTAAAATGAGTGAGAATATCATTAACAAGAAGTACCTTAGGAGGGATTTTCGATTGAGCTTCGTGAATGTTAAGTGATTTTGCAACTGCGGGCACTACCTTGAATTTTGGGGCTTTCCATTTGACTCTTTTTACGAGCATTTCATAACCCTTCTTCACCTTGCTACTGCTGGTGCTTGCAGATGCCATTGTTGCTCGGTGGATGAAAAGATTTTCAAACAATTACTTTTCAGGAATTTTGCTTCAAATCAGTTGGCATGCAACTGGAAATCCTTTTGGCTCTGAGAATTTTAAGTCGCGGTGGAAAATGAAATCGAATTCTGCCCTTTTAATGAAATACTATCATTAAGGCTCGGTACGAAGGTAGATGAGATGACATAGTGCGTGCCAATCTGTAATTGAAATACTCGGTAGAACCTTACAACTCGGTGGACTAATAGAATCTTTGATACTCCCGACCTAGCTCGGTAAGGTCTTTAGTCAGCCTTGCTCAGTACATGCAACTCGGTGATTGATACTATTTCTATGATCCATGTATCTGAAATACTGTATTGATCATTTGCACCCATTTTTATAATCTGGAACTATTTAAGATGTGGCTAGAAGATGCAGTTCTCGAGTCTTCTTAAGTCTCAATTGGAAATGATGGAGTCACCCACTTCTTGAGTGACATGATCATTATTTGAACTATCTTGATCGGTAGATTTAGGAATCCACTGTTGTCTCATTTGCTTCCAAATGTTATCAGCTTTTTCTTTCTTTTCATATTCAATTCTTCCAGTATTCATGCAATTCTTAGCTATATGACCAAGTTCAGTACATGTGTAACATCTTATGGTTGTATCCTTCTTTCTTAGGTGATTTCTTGCACAATTTATCCTGATGTTTCCATATTCTCCACAATAGTGACATTTGCACCGAGTATTGTAGTCCCAACCAAATATTGCTTTGATAATTTGTTCTGCTGGATTAAATACCTTTGATTTGCATTGAGATGCCTCGTGACCTAGTTTCTTGCATTTGTGACATTTGCCTTCAAATTTTGGCTTTTCTTTATATTCATTAGCTTTGTGACCATGTTGATTGCAGTTGAAGCATTTGCCATTGAATTTTGCCTTTCCATTACTCCAACATTTGTTTGATGCATGACCTATCTTACCATAGTGATTACAAGTAGGCCTTTGATTTCTTTGTACACATTGTTTGGAAGTTTCAACTTCTTCCTTGTAACCAAGTCCAGCTTTGCCTTTTTGTCTATGAAGATTTTTCTCACTTAGCTGATTTAATTGAGTCACGTCTGCTTGCGATTTCATCATTCTCTCATTGATTTTCTTTTCAGTGTTTAGGTCCTTTCATTGATTTGTCTTTTAGATCTCAAGTCACTTTTTAAGCTTTCATTAATTTGTCTTTCAGTGATCAGATCATTCCTCAGGTCTTCATTTTCAAATCTCAAATTCATAATTGCTTCATTTGCATTGGAAAGTTGATTTATAAGATCTTGATGCTGAAGGGATTGACTATTTCTTACCTCTAAGTCTTCATTTTCCTTGTTTCTTTGTTCTAAGACTTCACATAGCCTGATTGATTGGATTTCTTGTTCTCTTTTGAGTTTTCTTACTTCTTCTTGCAAGAAACCATTCTTTTCCAGGAGTTCCTTCATTGCCTCATTAGCTTCATTTGAACTACTTGAAGGTAAAAGGTCTTCAATTCTTTCTTTGACATACTAATGATCATTCATTTGTCTTGCAAGTTCCTTCCTTCTTTTCAGGGATTGAGAAAGATGCTCCTTAGCTTCTTTGAGTTGAGCCATGATCATTTCTAGATCTAACTTTTCATTTTCAATAGCTTTGTCAAGTTTGAATATCTCCATTGCTCTTGATCTTTGCTCAAGCTATCAAACTTTGTCCTGAGAACCAAATGCTCTGATACCAATTGTTGGAAATATTTAGGATGAAATGTGTTATTGAGAGGGGAGGGGTGAATCAATAACATATAAATTTTATCCATTTAAACCATTTATCATTCATTCATCTAATCTACTGCATAAATGAAAGATCAATCATTCATAACACATGAACACAATGATTTGGTGACCCAGAAACCTTCCAATTAGAAAGTAAAACTGGGGTGGAGATGATGCCCACAAAAATTCATTACTGTAGTATGAAGTTGGCCAATTAAAGCTTACAATGATCACTTCCGATGATCTGCCCTGTTAGGAGCAAGTAGGACTGCTAGATCCACCTTGTTAGAGGATTTACAAATATACAATGAAGTATGCACTCTGTTTGGAGATTTACAAAAGACTATTAAGTCTACCTTGTTATAGGATTTAAAAATTGATTCACCTGTTAGGATGAAACAGTGAATCTACTTACAAATTTTTTACTGATAAGATCCTTTTGCATTGATCACCTGATGTGACAGATATAACTTTTCTACTCCTTATGTTGACCTTGCTGTATTCCTTTTGCTTTGCTGCTGATAGCAATACCTTCTTTTCATGCGAACAATACTTTCTTATTTCATG
>CM053792.1:23907264-23909764 GCA_028749045.1 Cupressus sempervirens | reverse complement strand
ATCCTCCCATGGCCTTGATGGAACAAGCAATGGCTGATATAGGCCAGTATTGTGACTAAACCCCTTGGCAACTTGACAAACCTGGCAACTCTGTACAAACTTTTTCACATCTTGTGAAATTTGAGGCCAAAAATAATGTTCTCTAAGAATGGCAATGGTCTTATCTCGACCAAAATGTCCTGCCATCCCTCCACTGTGTTTCTCCTTAATCAAATTTTCCCTCATGGAACTCCTTGGAATGCACAATTGACTACACTTGAACAACATGCCATCTTGAATCAAATAGTCTAACCACTTGGTTCTATCTACAGCAACAGGTTCTTTACAAGCTTTCCATGCTTTAGCAAAATCAGGATCCTCGGGGTACAAATTCTTGAGTTCATCAAACCCAACTACTTCAACCTGCATTACTGTAAGCAACAACTGTCTCCTACTTAGTGCATCTGCAACCCTATTAGATTTTCCACTTCTGTGCTTCAACACAAATGTATAACTCTGTAAGAACTCTACCCACTTCATATGCCTCTTATTCAATTTACCTTGGCTATTTAGGTATTGTAATGCCTAATGATCAGTATACAAAACAAATTCCTTTGGCAATAAATAATGCCTCCATTTCTTTAAGGCCTGAACTATTGCATAGAACTCTTGATCATAAACAGAATACTTCTTCTTTGTATCATTCAATTTTTCACTAAAATATGCAATAGGCTTACCTTATTGGCTTAATACAACCCCAATAGCGCTGCCACTGGCATCACAATCCACCTGGAAAACCTTTCTAAAATTTGGAAGTGCCAACACAGGTTGTTCTGTTACCTTCTTCTTCAGCAATTCAAAACTTCTCGCAGCTGCTGCAGTCCATTTGAACTCTTTTCTATCCCCTCTTATTGTATCAGTTAGGGGTGCACATATGCCACTAAAATTCTTAATAAACTTCCTGTAAAAACTAACAAGACCATGAAATGATCTTACCTCAGTAGCAGACCCTGGAGTAGGCCATTCCAAGATGGATTTTACCTTCTCTAGATCCATTTTGAGACCTTCGGGTGATATAACAAACCCCAAATAGACTAACTCCCTTTTTGCAAAGATACACTTCTTCAGATTAATTAACAGTTTCTCTTCCCTTAGCCTTTCAAGGACACTACGAATATGCAGTAAATTTTCTTCCAAAGTCTTGCTGAAAATTAAAATATCATCCAAATAGACAATAACAAATTTTTCCAAGAACTTCTTAAGTACCTCATTCATGAGACGCATGAAGGTGCTTGGGGCGTTCGTCAATCCAAAGGGCATGACTAACCACTCATAAAGACCCTCCTTGGTCTTGAAGGCTGTTTTCCACTCATCTCCTTCTCGAATCTGTATCTGATGATAGCTATTTTTGAGATCTATCTTTATGAAGTACTGAGCTCCACTCAAGCAGTCCATAAGATCATCCATCCTTGGCAAAGGAAACTGGTACTTGATGGTTATCCTATTTATAGCTCGAGAATTTGTACACATCCTCCACTCTCCATCCTTCTTTGGTGCGAGTACTGCAGGTACTGCACATGGACTCAAGCTCTCTCAAATCAAGCCCTTCCTCAACAACTCCTGAACCTGTCTATTTAGCTCCTCTATTTCAATAGGAGTCATCCTGTGAGCAGCCTTGTTAGGCAAACTAGCTCCTAGAATCAGATCTATCTGATGACTGATTTGCCTTACTGGTGGCAATCCATCTGGAACATTATCAGAGATACTCTCTAAACTCCCTTAGTAAATCTGAAACTTCAAGTGGTATGTCACTACTACCTTCTTTATCTTTCCTAGGAATCAAAGCATAGCACATATGCTGATGTTTCATGCCATCTAACAAATTCCTTTCATCAACAAGACAAATCCTAGCACTGTTGCATACCTTTTCACCTTCCTTTTTCATGGGCTTCAATTTGTGGCGAACTCCATCCTTTGTCAGAGAGTATGTGTTTGCATGTCCATCATGTACTGCATGTCTATCAAACTGCCATGGTCTACCCAACAATAGATGGCAAACATCCATCGAAATAACATCACAGAGAACTTCATTATGGTAACTCCCAATTTTGAATTTCACTAAACATTGTTCACTTACCAGGACCTTATGATCATCTTTTACCCAAGAAATCTGATAGGGCTGGGGATGTTTCTCCCTCTTGAGCTTTAGCTTAGAGACCATCTCTTCTGATACCAAGTTATCAATGCTACCACCATCAATGATCACGTCACAACATTTATCCTCACACTTGCATCTGGTATGGAACAGACTCCTCTGTTGTCCTAGTTCAATCTCATGACTTAGTAGGACTCTTTCATTTACCAAGGTCTCTCCTCTTTCTGCATCCTCTGAATGTGATGATTGTGCATCTTCATCCACATGAGCAACCCTAGCTTGGCCCTCAACTCTCCTATCTGTCCTTCCTTGTCATTGAGGGCATTCAAAGGCACGATGACCTTCTTCATTGCAATGGAAACAGGT